>PVIR01014328.1:0-40424 GCA_004026965.1 Petromus typicus | reverse complement strand
TCATTCGAGAGATGCAGATGAAAACAACATTGAGATTTCATCTCACTCCACATAGAATGGCTGCCATCTCAGAATCAGCCAACGGCAAATGTTGGCGAGGCTGCGGAGAAGAAGGAACCCTTCTGCACTGTTGGTGGGACTGTAGACTCGTACAACCCCTGTGGAGATCAGTTTGGAGAATCCTCAAAAAGCTAGGATTAATGGTCCCATTTGACCCGGCCATTGCACTGCTAGGTATATACACAAAAGAATTAAAATACTCTTATCACAGTGACATATGTGCACCCATGTTTATAGCAGCCCAGTTTGTGATTGCTACATCTTTGAAACAACCCAAGTGTCCATCAACTGGAGACTGGATAAAAAAGCTGTGGTTCTTCTACAGAATGGAGTACTACTCTGCCATAAAAAATGATAAGTTTGAATCATTTCTACTTAAATGGACATACTTTGAGGATATCCTCATAAGTGAAATAAATAGGGCACAGATATGTACATATCGCATCTTTTCTCTGGTATGAGAAAATAAACATGTAAATGAGTCCTAGCATTGTATGTTATATATTGTGAAATAGAAAATGCTCGATGTAAAATAAGGTGAAAGGGGACAATGTTGAGATTGTAACAAAAAAGTAAGGAAACAAATTTTGTGTATATGGGGGGGTGGTAGGGTGGGTAGGGCTATGGGAAAAAATGAGAATTAAGTTGTATCTTATACTGGTACAAATCCCCATTATGGAGTGCAATCATGACGTGTATATTTAATGTACCAATAAAGATTAAAAAAAATAGAAGTCAACTGTGAATACTCTCTATAGGATATGATATCAAGGTGTCCATTCAACAACCAAAACTTCCAACTTGGATAAACATAATAATCCTTTTGAGCTAAACCAAATTCTGATGGTTGTTTTAGAACTTTACAATTTCAAATATAACTCAAAAGAATCATGGTAATATAGGGTCTAGGAAACACTATATAAAATGCTAAAAAGTGTTTTAACTTATAAGGTTTTTTAAAATTAAATTCCTTATTGGTACATTTTATATACATATCATGATCTCGCTCAACATTGGGAATTTGTACCACTATAGGACAGTATATTCTCATTTTTGCCCATTCCTTTACCCACCTTATAAATAAATAAATTATATATATGATATATATTAATATTATATGTTTGTTTCTTTTTTAATGATCATATTTTTATTTCCCCTCATTACTTTACCCTACCCATTTCTCTTTCAGTCTTTTCTATTTGACAATATATATCATATATTCTAAAATTTATTTATATCTTCAGATTCTTATACTAGAGAAAAATATGGTATTTACATAACTGTGAGGTTTTTATTTCACTTATGAGTGTGTCCTCAAGGTTCATTCATTTGAACATAAATGAGTCAAATTTATCATTCTTCATAGCAGAGTAATACTCCATTTTATTTTATTAATTTTTTATTGAAACTTTTATTGGTACATTACATACACACATCATAGATGCACTACACAATGAGAATTTTTTCCAGTATATAATACAACTTAATTTTCATTTTTTCCCATAGCCCTAGCCACCCTACCACCCCCACCCCCTATATACATAAACTTTGTTTCCTTTCTTTTTCATTATACTCTCATTATTTCCCCTCTTCACCCCATTTTGCTTTGAGTATTTTGATTTCACAATATATCATACAATTCTAGAATTCATTTACATCTTTATTTTCTCATACAAGAGAAAAGATGCGATATTTACATACATGTGACCTATTTATTTCACTTACAAGGATATCCTGAAGGTATGTCCATTTAAGTATAAATGACTCAACCTTATCATTCTTATGGCAGAGTAATACTCCATTCTGTAGAAGAACCACAGCTTTTTTATCCAGTCTCCAGTTGATGGACATTTGGGTTGTTTCCAAGATGTAGCAATCACAAACTGAGCTGCTATAAACATAAGCGCACACATGTCACTGTGATACGAGTCTTTTAATTCTTTTGTGTATATACCTAGCAGAGCGATGGTTGGGTCAAATGGGACCTTCAATCCTAGCTTTTTGAGGAATCTCCAGTCTTCTCTCCACAGGGGTTGTACAAGTCTACACTCCCACCTACAGTGGAGAAGGGTTCCTTCTTCTCTGTAGCCTCGCCAACATTTGTTGCTGGCTAACTCTAAAATAGCAGCAATTCTTTGTGGAGCGAGATGAAATCTCAGTGTTGCTTTCATCTGAATCTTTCAAATGACTAATGATGTTGAGCATTTCTTCGTATGCTTCTTAGTTACTCTTCTTCCTCTGAAAAGTGTCTGTTCATTTCAGATGCCCATTTTGGAATTGGGCCTTTAAACTTGGGTGGGCTGATTTTTTAAGCTCTTCATATATTCTAGATAGTAACCCTTTGTCTGGGGTATAGCTGGTAAAGATTTTTTTTCCCACGTTTTTGGTTGCCTTTTTGCTCTGCTGGTGGTTTATTTTGTTGTACAGAAGATTTTTAAAAGAATGAGGTCTCATTTGCTGATTTCTTCAGCCAATTCCTGTACTATAGAGGTTATGTTCAAGAAGTTTTTCCCTAATCCAGTGTCTTCAAGAGTTTTACCTAGCCTGTTTTCCAGCAGGTTCAGAGTGTCTGTTTTAATATTTAGGTCTCTTATCCACTTTGATTTTAGCTTGGTACTACACGGTGAAAGAGCTAGATCAAGCTTTAGTCTTGGGCATGTTAAAGCCCAGTTTTTCCAGCACCATTTGTTAAAGAGGCTATCTTTCCTCCATTGAGGATTTTTGGCTCCTTTGTCAAAGATGAGGTGGCTCCGTGTGTCTGGAGTACTTTCTGGATCTTCTAGTCTACTCCATTGATCCTCAGGCCTGTTACTTTGTCAGTACCAGGCAGTTTTTATCACAGTGGCTTTATAGTATAGTTTCAGGTTCGGAGTTGTGATACCCCCCACCATGTCCCTGTTGCTTAGAATTGCTTTGGCTATTCTAGCTCTTTTGTGGTTCCAGATGAAAGTTTGGATTTTTTTCTCTAGATCTGTGAAATATGCTGTTGGGATTTCATTCGGGATTCCACTGAATGTGTAGAGTAGTTTTGGGAGTATAGCCATTTTGACAATATTGGTTCTTCCTCCCCAGAAGCAAAGTATGTCTTTCCATTTTTTGATATCATCTTCTATCTCCTTTTCCAGAGTGCTATATTTTAAGGGTAGAGGTCTTTCACCTCCTTTGTTAGATTGATTCCTAGATTTTTTATTTTTGGGGGTGCTATTATGAAAGGGACTGACTCCCCAATTTCTATCTCAGTGGGTCTGTTTGTGCATACAAAGGCTATTGATTTTTGAATGTTGACTTTGTAACCAGCTACGTCACTAAATTTGGCAATTAGGTCCAGCAGTTTTTCAATTGAGTTTTTAGGATCCTCCCGATGGAGTATCATGTCATCAGCAAATAATGATAGTTTAACTCCTTCTTTTCCAATCTTTATTCCTTTTATTTCTTTCTCTTGCCTAATTTCTATGGCTAATATTTCCAGAACTATATCGAACAGAAGTGGTGAGAGAGGACACCCTTGTCTTGTTCCTGATCTTAGTGTGAAAGGTTTCAATTTTTGACCATTTAGCATGATGCTGGCCGATGGTTTCTCATAGATAGCTTTTATTAGTTTGAGATACAGACCATCTATTCTGATCTTCTGTAGAATTTTGAGCATAAATGAGTATCGCATTTTGTCAAACGCTTTTTCTGCATCAATTGAGATGACCTATGGTTTTTAACCTTGAGTTTATTAATATAGTGTATTATATTTATTTATTTACTTATGATGAGCCATACTTGCATAGCTGGGATGAATCCAACTTGGTCAGGGTGTATAATCTTTTTGATAATTCTCTGTATTCTGTTCACCAGTTTCTTACTGAGGATTTTTGCATCAATTTTCATTAGGCATATTGGCCTGTAGTTCTCTTTTTTGGTTGGATCTTTCTCTGCTTTTGGAATCAGGGTAATGGTTGCTTTCAGGAATGAGTTTGGGAGTACTGCTTCCCTTTCAATTTCATTAAACATTTTAAGAAGTAGAGGCACTAACTCTTCTTTAAAAGTTTTATAGAATTCAGCAGTAAAGCATCGGGTCCAGGGCTTTTCTTTATTAGCAACTTTTTAATTATAATTTCAATTTAACAGATTGATATTGGGGTATTTAACATTTCTTTATCTTCTTTATTTAGCTTTAGAAGTTTATGTGTCTAGAAATCTATGCATTTCTTCTACATTTTCCATTTTAATAAAGTATAAATTTTCAAAATAGATGTTTATTATCCTCTGAACTTCCTCTGGATCAGTAGTAATTTCTCCATTCTCATTCCTAATAGCATAGATATGAGCCTTTTCCTTTGTTTGTTTAATGAGGTTGGCTAAGGTTCTATCAATTTTATTTATCTTCCCAAAGAACCAACTTTTTGATTCATTGATTTTTTGAACCATTCTCTTGGTTTCTAATTTACTAATTTCTGTTCTGATCCTTATAATTTCTTGCCTAGTGCAAGCTTTGGGTTTGTCTTTCTCTTCTCTTTCTAGATCTGTGAAATATGCTGTTGAGATTTCACTCGGGCTTCCACTGAATGTGGAATTTAATGCTTGAGGTTCAGCATTAAATTGTTTATTTGAGCTTGCTCTGTTTTCTGGATGTAGGCCTTCACTGCTATGAATTTGCCTCATAGAACTGCTTTCATAAATTTCTATATGCTGTACTGGGGTTATAGTTTAGTTATAAGAACTGTTCAATTTCTTCTCTAATTTTTTCTGTGACCCATTGTTTGGTCAGAAGAGTGTTGTTCAGTTTCCATGTGTTTTTGAGGATCCTGGGCTTTCTTTTGCTTTCAGCTCCAATTTCAGGGCACTATGGTCCAAAAGTACACAAGGGACAACTTCAATACATTTAAATTTGCTTAAACCTGTTCTATGAAACAGAACATGGTCTATTTTGAAGAATGATCTATGAGCAGCTGAGAAGAACGTATATTCTGACTTTGTGGGGTGAAATACTCTGTAGGCATCTATTAAGTCCGTTTGCTCAAGAATCTGATTTAGCTCACGTATTTCCTTATTGGCTTTCTGTCCAGTTTATCTGTCTCTTTTTCACATTGGGGTATTGAGGTTCCCTACTATGATTGTATTGGAGTTTATCTGGTTTTTCATGTCCATTAATATATGTTTTATATAGTTGAGTACATCAGAATTCAGAGCATAGATATTTAAAATTATTATTTCTTTCTCTTGAATTTGTCCCTGAAGTAAAAGACAATGCCCATCTTTCTCTCTGTATATATAAGTTTTGGCTTCAAGTCTATTCTGTCTGCAAATAAGATTGCCACTCCTGCTTTTTTGCTGTTTCCTGTCACATGGAGTATTTTTTTTTCCTTCTCTTTACTCTCAGTCCATGGGTTTCTTTCTGAATTGGGTGTGTTTCTTGTATGTAGCAGATTATAGGATTTTGCTTCTTGATCCACTCTGCCAGTCTGTATCTCTTAATTGGTGCGTTGAGTCCATTGACATTAATGCTTATGACTGATATAAGCATTTTAGTACTGTCATGTTTTCCTGTTCATGGCTCTGTTATTCTACTTTTGCTCTTTTCCCATGAAGTTTCTTATTTGGCCCCATGTATTTCTTATTTGGCCCCATGGGTTGACTCAATTGGGTCTCATGGATTTGTAACTTTCCTTATTTTTCTGCAAGATATTCTTTAAAATGTTTTGGAGCACAGGTTTTGTATTCGTGAAATTTTTCAGGTGTTCTTTGTCATGAAAGTATCTTATTTCCCCCTCAGTTTTGAAGGATAGTTTTGCAGGATACATCAGTCTGGGTTGGAAGTTGTTTTCCTTTAGGGCTTGAAACACTTCACTCAAGGCTCTGCTTTCATTGAGTGTTTGAGTTGAAAAGTCTGCTGTAATTCCAACAGGCTTCCCCTGATATGTAATTGTTTTCTTTTGTCTGGCTGGTTTCAGTAGTTCATTCTTTTTTCTTTTCTTTTTTTGACATCTGGAACTTTTATAATTATATGCCTAGGTATAAATTTTTTCATGTCACAAGCACGTGGAATTCTGTATGCTTCATATATTTGTATGTCTGATTCTTTCCCTTTTCCTGTGAAGTTTTCTGCCATTATCTCTGTGAATAGTTTTTTAATGTCTTTAGCATTGTCTCCTGCTTCCTCAGTGACTCCAATCAATCTTGTTATCCTTCTTTAAATCATCCAGGAGTGGTTGGATTGATTTTTCATTACCCCTTTCTTTTTCCATAGATTATGCCCTTCCTGTTCATTGGCTAAGATCCTGTCTTCTAGGTATGAAATTCGGTCTTCTGCCATATTCATTCTATTGCATAAACTTTCACTTTCTTTCTTAATTTCCTGGACTTCTCCTTGTAGGTGTTTAAAAGATTCCATTGATTTTGCTATCTTGGATTGTATCAGCTCAATGATTTCTTCTTTAGGTTTATTAATCATCGTGTTGACTGTGTCCAATATCTCTGCTTTCATCTCAGAGATCAGTTCTGAATTCCATTTTACTAGATCTGCTTTGCTTACCATTTCTGAAGGACCCTGGAAACTGGCCTTCATACTTCTCTGTTTCCCTTCCCCTTGTGTTACCTTGAAGTGAGGATCTTTGTATCTGAGATTTTGAATGTTTCCTCATCTCTGAATTTTTTGTCATTGCTGTTGTTTTTGGCTCTGTACCTGCCCTGTTTTCTGGCAATGTTTGTTGCAAGTCTTTTTCCTCCTAATATTTAGGACCCTTCAAATATCAGTGTTTCCTGAGTTTTTGTTTACCCTCTGTATTGGGACCTAAAGAAAAAAACCCTACTTCTGTCACACCATATGAGACACTCAAACAATACACTCAGAACACCTTCTCCCATCTTCTTTGGAGCAGGAAGGCTCTGGCTCCTGCACTGCTACAATGGTGCTGTTTGAGGTTCCAATAGGCCTACCTGATCACCAATACAGTCCCTGGGCTCACTTGTGCAGCTGGCCTGGAGGCCAGTAGGTTGCAGCCCCTGTGCAGCTGCAATGGTACTGGCTGACGTTCCAACAGGCCCACCTACTCACCAATACAGAGTCCCTGGATGTGTTTCTGCAGTTGACATGGAGAAAGGCAGGCTGTGGCCCAGCTTGGCTCTTCCCTGGCTCTGTTCATTGTTATACTCAGTCCCTGGGTGCTGTTCAGGCATTCGCCTGGAAGCTGGTGGACTCTGACCCCAGAGTGACTGCAATGGCGCGGGCCGCTGCCTCCGCAGCTCTGCCCGCTTTTATACCTACTGCATTTTATTCTTTTTTAAAAATCCACGTTTAGTCAGTCTTCAGTTGATGGGCATTTGGGTTATTTCCAATATTTAGCTATCACAAACTGAGCTGATATGAACATGGGTGCACATGTGTTGCTATGATATGATTCTTTTAATTCTTTTGTGTATATTCCAAGCAAGGGAATAACAGGGAAAAATGAGACCTCTAATCCTAGTTTTTAAGGAATCTCCACACTGATCTCCAGAATAATTGCAGCAGTCTATATTCCCACCAGCAGTGAACAAGGGTTTCTTTTTCCCCACAGCCTTACCAGCATTTATTGCTAGTTAATTTTGCAATAGTAGCTATTCATTGTGGAGTGAGATGAAATCTCAGTGTTGTGTTTCAACTGCATCTCTCCAATGACCAATGATGTTGAGCATTTCTTCATATGCTTCTTGTCTGCTTTTACTTCTTCCTCTGTATTGTTTCTGGGTCTTCTAAAGTATCCCACTGGCCCTTGGGTCTATTACTTTCCAGTACTATGCACTTTATCATAGTGGCTTTGTAGTATAGTTTTAAATTGGAGATCATATTAACCCCTGTCATTTCCTTGTTGCGTAGAACTGCCTTCGCTATTCTAGATCTTTTGTGGCTCAAGATGAATTTTTGGATAATTTTCTCTAGATCTGTGAAATGCATTGTTGAGATTTCAATTAGAATTTCATTCAATCTTTATAGTAGTTGTGGGAGTATAACCATTTTGATGATGGTAGTTCTTCCTACCATGAACAAGGGATCCACCCTATTAAGAATGAACAGAGAGAAATCACCACAGACCCAGTGGAAATCTAAAGGGTAGTAAACACCTGGTTCAAAAATTTGTACCCCAAAAAGATGGAATATGTAGAAGAAATGGATAGGTTCTTAAACACATATGAAATTGCAAAGTTGAACGAAGAAGATATAAAAATGTTAAACACCCCAATATCAATCTGTTTAACTGAAAACATAATTTAAAAAAAAAAATACCTACCAACAAAGAAAAGCCCTAGTCCTGATGGCTTTACCACTGAATTCTACAAAACTTTTAAAAATAGTTAACATCATTATTTCTCCAACTCTTTAATGAAATGGAAAGGGATGCAGTACTCCCAAATTCATTCCTGGAAGCAACCATTTCTTTGACCCTTTTGTACAAGTGAGTCTAGCAAAACATAATAGATGATAATAATATACATTCAGATCACAAGTCTTTTGCCTCTACTCCTTAATTACTGCTGCAATGATCACTGCTACTTGTCAAACATTGGGAGCTTTCTTCTTTGAAGACACCAATGGAACTGTGCTTCTCAATCCACTTTGAAGTTGTGCTGTGGCACTTCCAGATTGAAATTAGAATAGTCAGTATATGTGTCTTTTATACTTCTTTTCAATAACCTAATAATCACTGAATCATGAGAAAAATTATTGTGAAACTACTGAATATCAAATTTTGGGCCTGGTCATCTGTAGAAATCCAGCTCAAGGCTCAGTATGTGATAGATTATTTGTAATTTTGTATTCTGTATTTTTTAAGCAGTTGATTCCAGAACCCTCATATTCTGGATTTGCCCCTGGGATCATGTGATATTGGGTCCATGTGGCCACGTTTCCTCTTCTACAATGAAAAAAATCATAGTGTTCTAGCATGGCACCATTTATTTAGAAAAAGAAAAAAAATCATACTGTTGACAGTGTTGAACATGTGTTTTCAAAAGATAAATCTCTCTTGTTTTAGGAACTTGAAAATTGGAGTGGGTAAAACATCATAACATAGATTACCTCTAATGGTGCAATTTACTAAATAACTTTCTATTGAGGGAGAATGAGGTAGTCTAGCAAAAACAAGCAACTAATTGACCTGACAATTACACTCCTCACTGGAGTGAATTGTCTAAAACTTTTATTTATCTATCAATTTTTCATAAACTTCAATAGTGAAGTAAATGATTTAATTTATAAGGCCCTGAGAACTTGGAGCAAGCAAAGTCCGTAGTAAGCAAAGTCACAGTTCAGCTTTTGGAAACCATTCTAGCTTAGTAGTTAAGAGTTAGTTAGATCCAACAGGAATTTAAGTGAAATCTATCATGAATAAAACATAAGTAAAGCCTGATGACTGTGCCTCATTTTCTATTTATAATTTATTAGCTAAATGACCATAGGACTCCAGTTCCTCTGTTGTTGTTGTTGTTGTCTTGTTGTTTTGTGGGGGCAGTGATTTTTTTTGTGTGTGTGTGCACTAAATGGAACTAATGAGTGACAAAGAACTGGATCTCTAGTTAAAAAACAGTTTTGTAATCTAGATGCTTAAGCCTTCATTTTTCACCTAAAAATGAGATGAATAGTTTATATCACTTACAAATTTGTAGTGGAGATTAAATTAGATTATTTTAGTAGATGCTGAATAATAAAATCTGTTAGAGAGACAGACAACTGGATAACAGAAAACAGTACAACCATTATCTGGCCTTACAGTACAGTACTTATATTGAATGTTTTAGTAGTTGTGATATCCAAGCGCCTAAATGATTTCCAAAAAACTATTCGCTTTCTGCGCTTTCCTTCCTTCCATCCTCACCATTTCAATGTTGAATATTTCCAATATGAAGGTTTACCCACTCCACAACAAAATACTGAGGGCTGCTTGCTTAGGAAAGACAGCATCCATGTCATGAGAGCAACAAGCAGTACAGGAGAACGGCCAGCATGGTAATAAACTGAGACCTACCATCAACATGACAGTGCTGGGCAAAAGCTGTTTTTGAAGGAAATCTTCTAAGCCCAGTTAAGCCTTTTCCTATCTTCAGTCACAGATACTTTGACTCAGCCTTATGTGACATTCTGAGCCAAAATTGTTCAAGTGAGCTCCTATCAATCTATTATCCACAAAAATAGAGATATGTAAATTTATTTTAAACCACACAGAATATTAGGGTAATATGTTACTTAGCAATAGATAACTAATTTCATACTATTTTGATTTTGATTTTTTTCAAAGCAATGAAACCATAAGCAACTCTTAAAATAAGAATTAAATTTCTTTCCCAGAAAGGGATTGATGAAGTTACACCATGCTTCATAATACATTGTCATCCTAATTAACAAAGGGAAAACCATTCTCCAAGGATAATGAATATATTCAGCAATGAACTTTCCAAGAGAAATTACATATTAGCAAAAAATACAAAGGCAAATAAAGACAAAGGTAAAATTAAAGAGTTCTAAAAGTTGTGTGGGAGCTGAGCTCTGATGGCATACATCTATAATCCTGGCACTCAGGAGGCCAAGGCAAAAAGATCACCACAAGGTCAAGACAAGACTAAGCTAAGTAGTGACTTCCAAGCCTATCTGAGCAACATACTAACACTGTCTCAAAGTAAAAAAGAAAAAAAAAATAGTTGTTTAGAATCATTTGTCCTTGGCTATAAAGATCTATAGCAAGAGCAGTGTGAGTCCAACATTGGAGGAGACTTTCCTAGTCAGATATTCTTACAAAACTTCTGTGTGTTGTGTGTATGTGTGATACTGTTGAACACTTTGAACAAGATCATGGTTATAACAGAGTCTTTTTGATTGTTTTGGTTATCAGATACAAGTACATGAAATTTCCTCTTTCATAAATACCAAGTTTTCTATGTTAGGATTTGACACTAGTGAATCCTTTTTGATTCTGACAACTTTCACAATTTCCCCTCACTATGTCTGATGACTACATTATTACAGAGACTCTTTCATAGTATAATAAATAATTCAAATAATACTAAGTATATTTTTTATTTTCTTATGGCAATACAGTAATTATAAAATCTCCTTTCTCTTCCCACATTTCTTTCTGCTCATTTTATTAGACTACAGTAGCCATTTCAAACATAATTGTAAATTAGTCTGGACTTTGGTATTGTTTTTATGTTATATTGTATACCTTTTAAAGAGATTCTTTTCTTCAGAATAAGGAAACTTTTAACAACAGAGCCCAGAAACCTCCTGCATACTGTTTATCATCTAGCTTTTTTAAGTTTAAAAACAAGTGGGGGGATGTGGGGCCAAGGATGGCTCCAAATTCAATCTTGGCACAATGGCCACAGGGCCTACTGTCATATGTTCCAAAAATGTCAATGCTAAATCCACTTCAGAGTTATGATTTGAACCAATAGATAGTTTTCCAGTTCCTAACCATTCGTTCAATGTCTTGATGTGACGGGCACTGTATTAAGTTTTAGACACTCTGACAATCTTAATATTCTTCGATTTTATTTTTCTGTACTGTTTTTCCTCTTTCTCAAATCATCCAAGAAATATAGTTTTAAATGTACACAGAGGAACATCTCAAGAGAAAAATCAGAAACTTCTATTTGAAATATAGTGTTCACCTCTTTATACACCTTCATTGCATTAATGTAGGTAAACTACTTCTGTAATATGAATTTGTGATCAAAAGATGTCTACAGCTGAGTGTCACAATTAATTCTAAATGAACTTCTATTATAAAGTTTCCAATAAAATGGGAGTTTTAGGCCAGAAATGAAAGAATCACAATTTTGTGACCAATAAAATTATCAGTGAAGAGAGAACAGTAGGAAACAAGTGAAAATAAATAGACTATAAATGTCTAAAAATGTCTAAATGGATTTGCAATCACTTTTTTCCTAATACTACTCTGGACTTTCTGTCTTGGAAACATTTAGAAATTTATCCTCCTCACCTTTTTTTTGAGACAGTGTTTCTCACTTTGTAGTTCAGGCTGGCCCTGGGCTCATCCTCAAACTCACATCACAGCAATCCTCTTGCCTGTGCCTCCTGAGTGCTGGGATTACAGGCATGAGCCACCACGCCCAGCACTGTGGTATGTGGTACTGATTGCTGCTGGGGTGAGTCTCCATGCCGGGTATTGTTATGTGGTTACCAGGGATTGAACCCCAGTCCCACGCTTGCAAGACAGGTGCCAGAACCACTGAGCTAAATCCCTGGCCCTTCCCTTTATTTTTTTAAGCTTGTAATCTTATGTCATTTTCTTGACAGAATTATTAAACTTTAACATCTATAAGGATGTTGGATTTAACTCTAGGAATCAGTTTTCTTTACTACCACCCCAAGAGAAACAGAGAGAACTTCTTTATTGGTGGAAAACACATCTGTAGTTTTAAATATTTTTCATGTAACACCTGATTAAGCAAAGAAATATATTGCAAAGAAGGATTGTGTATGATATATTCTAATCATTTTAAAGAGCTCTTATTCATGTTGTACAAACTATCCAAGCTTAACATCGAAATAGCCATTGGCAAAAACATGAACTTGATGATTAGGCAGTATGACAGGC
This sequence comes from Petromus typicus, assembly GCA_004026965.1. NCBI lineage: Eukaryota > Metazoa > Chordata > Mammalia > Rodentia > Petromuridae > Petromus > Petromus typicus. The sequence goes on along the minus strand of PVIR01014328.1, from coordinate 27,783 downwards.
TGTAGTGATATTCAAAGTAATTAGGAAACTGAATGACACAAGCATCAACAAACCAAGATTGACACTGGGCATAGTGTCAAAGCATTTTCAGAGACTCCTTGCTTTACCACAAGTTAACCTCATACAGAGGCTGAGGTAGCTGGTCAATTGAGTAAGCCATATGTAATGGAATGTGGAGGAGGGACTATTATTCACTGGTACAGAATCATTTCAATATTTTAGTAACTAATGTAGCTCTTGCTCATATGTTCAATGTCCATACTACTTCACTGGATGAAAAAAAATGTCTTCAAAATTATTTAAAAGATATTGTCACTGCCTCAAGCATGTATAGAACTCCTTTTTAGGATTGCCTTCAGAGATACTTTACAAGCTACAGGAGAAAAAGTCATTAATTTCATCACAACTCACTTTTTACCAAAAATGGTATTACTCAGCTGGTTCATACGAACTATTCACCACTCTTGGCTCTGAGTAGCTTTCAGTTATTTCCAAAAATCAGACTCAATTCCAAAGGCAAAGATTTATTGAGAACCTATTTTTAAATGTTTCATACAATACCTAAAGCAACTCCAAATGAGGAAAAGAAAATCGTAGTTATTACATAGCATTACAGTGTGAACATTTATCTATTGTACCAAATTTAATTTTACTTTATTTTATTTTATGTCATTAATCATTTGAGAGTCTAAACTCAGGCACAGCAACATTTCCAAGATAAAAATTCACACTATAAAGAGATTTATTTTCTACCTTCTAATTACAATTTCTTACTCTAATTACTAGACTCATGTATAATAGCAATTTGAAAGAAAGAGGACAAAGTTTTCAACTACCTCACAATAAAAGAAGCTAAGATTTATTGCGTGTTTATTACATACTAAGACAAATACATGTTAGAATTAGCTTTTGCACATATGTGAGAAATTTAGAAGACTATTTTTGGCTAGGGTTTTACATTTCTACAAATATTAGAATTTACAAGCTACTAACTCCCAAAATGCTTCTATTATTGTATTTTAAACATTTTAAGTACCTGCTATAATCAGGAATATATAAAACTACTACTATTATTTTACTGAGCTCCCATAATAACCCAATAGAACAGACACTTCTAAAATTCCCATTGCATAGATGAAGCAGTGGAGTCTCACTGAGGTTGAGGAGCTCCTTAGAGATGACAGGGCCAGCCTGGATGTTGACCCAGCCACCATGCTGATTCTACACTCATGCTCTGACCACTGTGAGGCACTAAAGCAATGATGAAAACACTGATATAGATGCTTGAAGCTTGAATACCTGAAACAAGCAACAGAAATGGACCTCTCATAGCTCTGAAGCCTGGGATTAAATCAGGGTGCCACCACAAAAAGGCTGGGTCTGGTCCTTTCCAAGTGTTGTCTTCTCCTAGCCTCACGTTTTCTCCCACAGAGAGAGCCTGCTTTGCTCTTTGAAGTCTTTTGCTTAAAGGTCCACCCATAAGGACTCTGTCCTCTTGACTTAATTTTATTACAAAAGCCTCACCTTCAAATACAATACCTTGAGATTAGAGTTCCAACATGTGGAATCTGGGAGACCCAAACCCTAGTCCATTGCAGTTCACTACTTTTTTTTTTTTTTTTTTTTTTTTTTTGAGACAGGGTCTCGCTTTATAGTTCAGGCTGGCCCTGGGCTCAGCCTCAAACTCAAATCACAACAATCCTCCTGCCTCTGCCTCCCCAGTGCTAGGATTACAGGCGTGAGCCACCATGCCCATCACTGTGGTAATGTGGTACTGATTGCTGCTGGGCGTGAATCTCCACGCCTAGTATTATATGTGGTTACCGGAGATTAAACCTGGTCCTTGCGCTTGCAAGACAGGCTCCAGAACCATTGAGCTAAATCCCCGGCCCACAGCTCACTACTTTTCAGAATCAAAAATGTGGTTCTGTATTTAGAATAAAGTTCATACTCTTTTGTACAATTTGCACACAGGTAAGCACACAATTAGTGAGCTATCAAGAAGACAAATGAGAATAAATAAGTTTACATTGTGTGACAGAAGTAACACACATTTCTTAACATTCTCAACATTTTTTTCTCTGAAGTCTAGTCCAAGAATGGCTAAAATTCCCACTATAAGTCTATCTTCTGGGCAAAATAATGATTATTTTGTTTTACCATATGTATTGCTACTATTGGCACAAGTAATTAGTTATTCATATACTGAAAGTACAAAATCTTAAAACTATTATTTTTAAATTTTCTTTTTGGAAAAATTGTTATTCTTCAACATATATACAAAGAAAGTTTAACATATATGTATTTCCATATCAGTATATACGTTTAAAGAACAAAAGAAGCTAATATAATTATGACTAGTTATAAATAGAATGATGTTAGTGCTATTGAACATCCTCCTCTATCTTAACTCCTTCATTTTTCACAAAGGATAGCTATTCATTATACTGATTATTTTATTCTTATTTTCCCATGGTTTACCACTTACATAGGCATCATTAACAATGCATTTTTAAAGGCTGTCATTTTTAATTTTATGTAAATGGAATAATGTGGAGTGTATTTTGTGACATCTTTTTAGATAACTTGTTTTATTTACTATGTCAATGTATGTAGTTTTAGTTTTTTTCATTTTCTTGACTATATACAATTCCATTTATACCTTAATTTCTATATTTAATTGATTGTGGCTGAATAAGTGAATTATTTTCACGTATTTTACTATTGTTGCTGTTACTGAAACAATGCTTCTATGAATATTCTTCTACAGTAGTGCCTGGCCCACCTCTAAGAACAAGTCGCTAGGGTACATATATTGCAGTAAAATTGCTATATTACAAGATATGGAAGAGATTCTTCATTATTATGTAGTCTCTTGTTCAAAAAAATAAAAGATTGGAAAAGATATTTGCTAGGCTTCTTTCAGCCATTCATAGTCATTTTACTATGCTCCTGTTATGGAATCTAAATGAAAAAGAAGTAAAATACTTCCTGGTCCAGATTGTCTATATACTATTTCTACTTCCCATGCTCTGGGACACTGAAGTGTCTACAGTGCAGTTTATCAATCCTGTAGAACTGGGAAATGACCTAAAATTTGAGAATACAACAGTTCTCATTATTATATCTCTTCCCTCACATTTGCAATTGGTAGTCATTTTTAATTTTTCCATTCTAATGAGTGCTAAATATTATCGCACTGAGTTTTAAATTTCCTTTTCTTATTTTCTCAGTGACTTATATTCAACATCTCTCTGTAAAATATACGGTTAAGTCTCTTGCCCATTTGTTTTGCCTAGTAGTAATTTCCTAATAATTTGTAAGACTTTAGTAATTCAAGCAGATATGTTGGTCTTTAGTCCACTATATATGTTGCAATAATAATATAATACTGTCATCCTCTTTATAGTATATGGGTGTTTGGTTTTAATCAACTCAGATGTCCCAGATACTCTTTATTTTTTTTCTTTACTTTGTGACACTATTAAAAGTATTTTTCCTACTCTGAACATATTCCACTGAGATTATCCAAACTCTTTAAGGTATTGAGTTTTGCATTTAGTCCAACATTCACTTACTCCATTCCTGATATTCTTCTTTTTATAAAAGAGTGAAGAGTTGGGTTAAAACTAGCAGATGAAAATAACAAATAAAAATGAGTATGCTCATAAACTTTTGTATTATATGTGAATACTACTATTGATGCGTAATGAGGGGAGAGAAATATTGAGAAAAAAAGAAATGAAGACATTGCTTCAAAAGCTAACTTTATGGGAGTTAATATAAATAAATGTCTAACTAGGCTTTTAAATACACCTTAATTAACTCATGTACAGAATAAACTAAACCTGGGTTCTAATTGCTTCATGAGAAAAAGACAAGCTGTCCTAACTACAGTTGACAAACTAAACATGCCTGCAATTGAGTGACAAGGTTGCTAAGAAATATAACAATATCTCAGATATCATTAGAAATAGATTGTTCAGATCATAGGCGATAATATCTACCCTGTAGCTTGTACTTTTAAATAACAATAAAGTTCTCACAGCTCATTATGTTGTTACTCTTGAAGAGGCACATAGCTACCCTAGATTTTATCTCCAGGAAAGAAATAAAGATAGTAACAGGGTGGGAAACCATAATAAAGAAATACAGTTGAAGGAACTGAAAAATCTTAGATTCAAATGGATATATAGATGCACAATAATTATTCTGTTTAGAAATATAAATGCTATCTTATCAAAGAGAAATCATATGTGTGCATGTGTGTGTGTGTGTGTGTGTGTGTGTGTGTTTGTGTGTGTGTGTGTTCTATATTGCTCCAAATAAACACCAGGGACTGATGGATAAAGGTAATAATTTAGACTTAAGTTAATTAGGACCTTATAGCTGGACAATATATCTTTGAAAAGACCTGATTGACTGAAGAATGCAATAGTCTCCTTTTTCAATATTGATGGCATTGAAATAGAATCTGAATGATCATTCATCAGGATGTTACCAGTAATAGCTACTATCTATTACTGAATATTACTGGTGAGGAATTATTTAATGTGCTTTGTCTGCATTTTTCCACTTAATCCTCACAGTGGCCCTAGGAGATGGGAACGGTTTTGTCATCATTCTCTAATGATGGGTCTGAAGCTTAGAAATGTTAAGTAATTTGCCCAAAGTCACACAATTTGTAAAAGGCAGAAAGCACATCTATCTTGTGTCCAGAGGCTGGATTCTCACCCACACTGCTTCTCACTTGTCAATGCTGTAACAAGATTTGTGCACTTAGAATGGAGCCGCAAAATGTGGCTTTCTAATTCTGAGACTTCAGGGTTCTAAAAAGTTAAAAATATATTTTTAACTTCCTAAAACAGTATGGAAAGCAGACACCAGAGAGAATGAGATAGGTAACATTTAATGAGGAGAGAAAAAGCCTGGAAAGATCTTAAGTGCAAGGCATTGGTCCAGGAAAAATACATTACTGACAGGTTGAAGGCAAAGGACATTGCATGAAGGTTATGCACACATGGGAGAGAGGTGACGAGGGAACAGGAAATAGCAAGGATACAAGACAGAAAACATCTCCCTACTTCAACAGAGGCATCACTCCATGATCTGAAATGATGTCCCAAGCAACGCCTTTTGCTGCCAATCAAGAAGAAATAAGACAAACTGGTAAGGACTGTCTCCTCTTTATTAAATGTCAAGGGTTATGTGAAGATCTTGTTTTCATTAATTTTCCTGCAAGTAATTAAATAACATTAATTTTTCTTAAAGAAAAACTAGCCAGAAAGATGGTAATTGGCACCAAATGGACACTATTAAATCTTTCATTTAGGCATACATTCATTTAAAAAATACTTATCATTATACCTCCTAATTACCAGGCACTTTAGTAAGTTCTGGAAATAAAACCGGGAACTGAAAGTATTCCCTTATCCCTCCTCAAATAATTCCCTACATTTACTGACTATATTTTCTAGGGCAGAAATACACACACACACACACACACACACACACACACACACACACACACACACACACACTATGAGCCTGTAAGATATGTTTAATAATTATAAGAGATAAAGACAAGAAAAACTGCAAGTTTGAATGTAGTCTGGGAAATTTAATGATTTAGCAAGACTGTGTCTCAAAAGTAAAAATAAAAGAGAGGATAAGAATGTTGTGAAGATCTTGAGCTCAATCACCAATAAAACTTTATAGAATTTAAACTAAATATAAATTTTTTAAATGTGAGAAATGGTCAAGAAAAGACAATGTGTTCAGAATAGTAGAGCTTACTTCATGCTTATGAATCACAGCTACTGTGACATGTCTTGTGGTGATGTTAAAAGGACACTGGGCAAATCATTTCCCTTCTCTTATGCTCATTTCCTCATCTTTAAAGTGGAAATCCTAATGTTAGTTCTACTGAGCACATAAGATGGCTTTGTATTTTTGATGCATTTCTGATTAATTTGAATGTGAATGTCAAAATGTAAATATATATAGATATAAATATACATATATATGTATATATGTATGTATACATATATATGTATGCAAATATACATATATACATGTATACAGACATATCTAGACATATATATTAAATATATGGTGGAAAATGAGAAATATCTATGTCTAGATATATATCTAGACATATATCTATATATATGTCTAGATATGTCTGTATATATATACATTTGTATATATATATATGTATATATATATATACAGACATATCTAGACATATATATATATAAAACTTCATTTTACTATAAAATATGACTAAGGCATTTGAAAAATCTCTCCAGATCTGCCCTACATACATGTATAAATACATTCACACACACTCATATATGTATATATGTATACAGACCAAGAGGGAGAGAAGAGAAACTTTCTTTTCTATGGAAATTAAGAAGGCTATGAGATGGTACAGTCCATCTCATATCTGATATGACTCACCCAGTACACATATTCTGACAAGAAATTCATACATCTGTGGTGAAACTCAATACTCAGGTCTTTGGAAGCTCCTTGGAACCTCCAAACAGAATTGGGAAGCACATTTCTTCCCCACTGAGGTCTCCTTGGATTACCAGGACACACTGCAAAACTCTTTCAGAAATGCTGGATTTTGTCCTCCACCCAAAAGACTCAACAAAATGGAGCTTGTCAACTGTGCTTATGGTAATAAATCTCCTTTCTGCCAATTCTCCTGACATTCCAATGCCTTCCTGAACATAATAAAAAGGTCATTTTCCACCTGAATTCATCTTCTCCAAGCTTCCTTATATTTCTGCAAACTCAAGTTTCAACAAGTTTGATTTCATTTCTTCTGAAGTATTTTATTTGCTTTAACCAAGCTAAAAATCACAACTGCCACCCAAAGCGCTACTCTAATAGCTTGAATGGGGATTATATTTTATTGGCTGACTGTATAATGTGGATACATCTGAAAGCTGAACTGCTCCTTTCTTGAGTGGCAGAATTAAATGCTCCCTTTAAGATATCGCCCCAGGATTCCTTATGATTTTTTCTCCACATCAACTCAATAATTTCCCATGTATCAGTTGCGCCAAGATCAGCATTCCCTCCTAAATATGAAACAACCTCCAAGAAGCCCTGAGACACAGCAGGTCTCAGGGTTCACATAGCCATCTCAGCTGTACTGCAAAGTATTTCACAACCTGTCTCTGGTTTCCAGAGGGCAATTCAAATAGTAGCCTGCCAGGAGTTGCACATTCTTGGCTGCTGAGCAACACTTCTAGTACAAAGGGTAGTATTTCTTTTTGGTGTGTAGGGGTTGATTTAAATCTCATTGTTATTTCTACAAAATATTACTCAGACCCATTTACAATAGAGGTTTTGCTTTTGCTGCCGTCCTTGCTTTCACAGCGGGGGGTGGGGCCACAACAGCAGTTCTCAAGCCCACGTCTGGAAAACCCTTGGACTCTGCCAGGGGTAAAGGGTAAGTCACATGAGCCTAGTGGCTCATTTTAACACGTCTGACACTCATCCATGTAGATGTTGATGTCCAGTTCCCCAAAATAACGAGTCAAAGGCTTGTGACCCACAAAGCTCATAGCGACCTTTTCACGAGGAAGAACCCAATCACGGGTGATTTGAAGGGACAACCACTTGAGTCTCCAACAGGCCATCCTGGGTCCAGCACTTTGAGCTCGATGTGCTCTTTGGGTGCCCTCGGTCACCGAAATCCCTCTGTGGCCATCAAGAGGGCAGTTTCTTAAATAGGGAGGTTAGGAGCACTCCTTGAGAGCCCACTGCCTCCCTAAAAGTTTCAGAGACACTTGCTGAGATGGGTGTGTGAGAGCTGGAGCGCTGACACGTGGGGAAGGAAGCAGAGAAAGGGCGGAGGCACAGCCTGGATAGCTTGCAAGCCTCCCTGCCTTACTCAGCTCCGGCGCAGAGAAAGCAAGCTGAGGGCGAGCTGTTTCCAGCCTGGAATGGCGAGAGCTATGGTGCAGAAAAGGCAGAAACAAACAAAACCAGCCTCTGCCTGGGGCTCTGGGACCAAGGGGGCGATCTACCGACAAATTCGAGGAAGAAAGGGAAAGGGGAGAAGGCAGAAAGGAAGAGGGAAAAGGGAATCCATTCCTTTCTTTCTCCCTCTCTCTCTCTGCCTCACCTTCTCCCTCTCCCCCTCCCTCTCTCTGTTCAGAGACGGCTCTTGGAGCGGTTTAGTCTTTCTCTATGCCAAGCTCAATAAGGAAGCAGCCACAACTTTGGTAGGAGGTGCACACATCATTCAATTAAAAACAGAAGAGCGGGTCTTTTTCCTCTTCTTTAAAATAAAGTTAGCAGCATATCCCTCCACTTTCTCTGTTCTTCTCCGGTACGAGTTTCCCATCGCATCCCCAGCTTAATTGTCTACCAGTTTTTACACCACTGGTTACCTCAGATTGTTTAGTCGGTGTATCGGGATTTCCTTTACCGAATGCCATGTCAGGCTGCCACTCCCGGGCTGGACTGTCATCCCCAGCACTGCAGTCCCGCCAGCTCCTGGTCTCCTGGCTGGCTGGACCTCATCTCACTCTCTAGCCCTGTTCCGCTCTCCTACGGAACACACGTTTTCATTCACTTTCACTTGCATTCCAACCCCTCCCTGAGTTGCTGTTTTGCCTGCAGGCGGTCAGAAGACTTGAAAGCAATTTTGTTTTGCCTAAACTTAGATCCAAAGTGGGTGCATTCCATGGGCCCACTCTGAAGTCTTGCAATCGCACGTCTTCAGCTCTCCCTCCTTTTTAAAGCCAGTTGAATTCCTCTTAATAAAACAACCCGAATTACCCAAGCAAAGCTATGAAGGATGGTGGTTTGATGGAAAATGTGGACTCCAGACACAATTCTTAACCGTTCTCTCTCCTTTCCCAGTTTCCCTTCTCCTGTGAACCTTTGAGTTTTTAGCAACCCAGCTTAATTTGACATGCTGACTCAGATATGAAAATTTAACTGGTTTCAGTCACTTAGGGTTTGTTATAGAGTCACACAGGGGATCACCAATTACTCATTCAACATTTACTAAGTCCTAGATATAAGAGAACACATCCACGGGCTAAAAATATAAATGCAACTTCTTTTTCACATCACCTTTTCTCTTCTCTGTGCTCTACCATATCCTCCATTAAATTATCAACACTGTAATCATTTTTAACAATGTTCTCTGCACTCTTAATATGTGGCAAGTATTGGGCTAGGAGCCTCACATGCATTTTGCCATGTAATTATAAGGATCCTAGAAGGAATATATAAGTTCCATTTTATAGGTGAGAAGTAAGGAATAAAGAAGCTAGGCAGCTTCTTCAAACTCCTGTGTCTAATGTGTGATTCAGGTATTTGTGGACCAGACAGTCTGACTCCAGACTTGCAGAACATCCTTCCTAAGGAGTCAGTGTTTAGTGGAGGATTCAGACTTGTAAACATATAAATATATCAAAGAAGTAAGTACTAGAGCTGTAGAAATAGAAACAGCAGTGACTAACACTGCCTAGGGGAAAACTTACCACACAAATGGCCCTGTGAGGTGAGTCTTGAAATACGAGTAGGAGTGTCCAAAGCAAAGAAAGGGATAGGAGTGGGAGGTGTGTTTCAGGATAAGACAGCCATAGGCACATATAATGGCAGTTGAGAAAGGCTGCTTTGGCATGTTTGGGAAACAGTACCTGAGCATAGAGCTCATGAGAGAATGCTATGAATAAAATCAAAGAGAGCCAAGTACAAAACTAGATCCAAGAATGTCAACACCTTCAGAGATCCTATTAGTAAGTGTAACTTTTAGAGTGAAGATAAAATCACTCCAGTACAGGTTTTAAAGAGAAAAATAACATAAATATGTAGCATTATTTGTCTGTCTGGCTTTCTTTGTGTCTTAAGATTATTAGAAGTCTGGAGATTTAAAAGAAAGGCCCAGTAGAAGGAACTCTGGCAATGAACTTTGTACATAGATGTGAGCAGTAAAGAAGTCATGGACTAGAAGTAGTGAGATAGAAAGGACACATTTTTTTTTTCCCCAGGGAACACTGGCATGACAGGACTTCTATCTACTTGTTGAATAAATGGTTGTAGGGACAAAGAACTTTACTCAGAAGATTTCTTAGGAGAGCACCAACTAGCCCACTTACTTTTTAGGTATAGACACAATCTATGAAGCTTAAGAAGATTAAAAGCACTCAATCAGCTGGGAGGGAGATACTTTTATACAAAGCTTGATGCCACAAACTTAGGATCCTTTAATACATTTGAGCTTGATGACCGCATTCCAGGGAAAATATAAGGCTGCCCTTAACTACACTAAACAGATGAGAAAGCTGAAGTTAGTAACACAAATAAATAATCAGTGACAGATCCAGGATATAAAACTAGAGAGATGTTTCATTCCAGAGTCCATGGGGTTTTTATGTGCTACCTGAGATTGAAATTCAAATGTTCTTAATCCCAGTCTAGCACCCTCTTTATCAGTCATTATTTTCTGTTAATTGCTTCTCAAGTATCACTGGACAAAGTATTATGACTGTCTGATTATATATTCTCCTAACATACCCTATGAGAGCACTTATTATGGACTCACTGCCTACTAAGAAACATATGATGCTCTCTTTATAAGAGCTGCAAGTTTTATGGTAAAAAGCTGTGCAAAACACAAATAATATCAGGTATAATCAGAAACACAGATAGTCAAAACTTTGTGTGATATAGACATGGAAGATCAAAGGCTGTTATAGAAGCAGTTAATGTTACTCAGCATTTTGCTGTGTCAGAGGATTCAAATGTATCATTTTACTTGAGAAAACTGACTTGAAAAGCTGAAATATCTTGTTCAGTGTCACACAAATCCTAATGGATGAGAAAGAACTTAAGCAAAAATTTTATCTTACACAAAATTCATGTTCTGAAGTATTATGTGTTGCTAATTCTTACAGATGGAACTCAATTCCATGGAACTAGGTCTTAAAAAAACAAATAAAATACTCTGATATATAATTTTTGGCAACCTTTTCTTTTTTTCCCCCAGTACTGAGCTACATCTCCAGTTCCTTTTTAGTTATTTTGAGGAAGTGTTTCACCAAGTCAGTAAATTACTCAGGCTAGGATCTAACTCTGACTTCCTCCTACCTCAGTCTCTTAGAGTGGTGAGGTCATAAATGTTTCACATCAGCTAGATAATTTCCAATTCCTATGAGGCTTAAAAAAACACACACAGTGGTGGCTTTCAACTTGCGAGCATAACATCACTGGAAGGAGCATTGAGAAATGATGTGTCTAATCAACTCTACAGGGTCCCTAGCACACACCTAAACATAGAAGGACATCTGAGCAATATTTTAGGGGCAAAGAGGAGATAATTGGGGAATTTTTAGACAAATATGAGATATTGAGAAAAGGTTTGGAATTGGCATTAGTTTAGTTATACTCCAAGAAGGAAGACAGATTGAGCTAATTACAGTTACATCAAGAAGAAAAGCTGATTTATAGTTGACTGAATATCTACTTTTTTAAAATCATCATTTTTGGATGCTGCCAATTCCTTTGAAGAAGACCTAAATATTACTTTATTCTACCAAAAACTTTTGCCAGACACTTGTTTTAATGACTACTGAAATTGAAACTATCCTTACAAGACTGGAATCAAATCTAGATAACTCAAAACGATTGGCCCAATATGAATTTCTGACTGTTTCTGTTCTTTTCTCATTTCTGATGGCAAGAAAAGGAGAAGATTGATGCAAGTGATATATTGATGAAAAATAAGCTTTGGGAAAACTATGTAGAAAATAAAGTCGAAAAGTGATATTTAGTACTCACCTTGAGAGCATGTGAAGGACTGAGTATATCCAGATTACCTTATATCCAAAATAAAAACATATTTTAAAGACCATAAATTGTTTTATCTCACATCTTTCTAAGTATAAAACAATAACATTTCTCTTATTCTTGATATAATTATATATTATAGATAGTAAGGAGAAAAAAATGCTAGCTGATATGTGCACATAATGTTTGCTTTCTTTCTGAGTCCATAAACTAGCCCTGTAAATGAGAAAAGTTTTAAAAAATTAGGTTTACCAGCTTCAAATGTCTTTTTTCCTTTGTTAATTCAAAGATTCTATTATGCACAGTCTGGACAGAAAGGCATATTAGTCCTAAAAATCAATACAAAAATAATACAGGAGAAATGAATCTGATGTTTGTAGATTTGTCTGCTCATTGAGAAAAGAGTCCCTGATCCTTAGATTCTGTGGTGGTATCAAACATAATGCTCACTTCTTCCCAGGTACACACATGACTTCCCCGGGGTAGATATATCACTACCTGGACAGTCATGGCCCTAGGTCTTCTTCTTACTATGTTACTCAGGAAGTTGACAGAACTAAACCTATTTTTATATATGAGCATTTCCTAAGGATTTCAGTTCCTATTGATCTAGCCATGGGTCATCAAGTAACTGTTTAATACAGAGAATGCAGGGCTGCTGCAAGAGAAATTCAGAGAGCAGTCACAGATGAGCCAAGTTATGTATGGCCAACATATGGAGAGAAAGACAAAAAGCATCAACTGTTGTAACTAAAGAGCTTAGGTCCTATAATGCCAGACCATATGTGCATCTTAAAAATTCTAAATCTTTTAAAAAACTAAGTTACTCTTTTTTTCTCTCTCTCTCAGTTAAGCTAGTTGTATCTGTGTTTTGTTACATTCAGGTGAAATTATCCTAACCATTAACAAAGTCATAGTAAAAATATCCTCACCCAAGACAGATGCCTTCTGACTAGGCAGAATACAAACAGTCTCTCTCTAATTAAAGGTGATAGATATATAGATACATAGATAGATAGATGGAGATGGGGCAATACTGAGAACTAAACTTTTTTTTGTGCTATATTAAAATTATGCTAATTTATTCTATTTTGCTTCTCTGATCTATAAGTCATTTCTCTTTGAACATCTCTTTCATTAGGACACAGACCAAAATGCACTTATTTCTTATATCTTCATTCATAAATTATCAGTTTTATTTTTTAAGTTAACATACTAAGCCATCATAGAATGGGCTAAAGGTAAGTTATTAAGTTGGAAAGAAAAAGAAAAAAAAATGTTGATCTTTAAACTGAAAGGACAAATCAGCATATCTAGATAGATAGATAGATAGATAGATAGATAGATATGTACTTGCCTCGAGTTTCACGGTAGGAATTGGTTTGAATGGGAAAAGGTACCTCAACATAGTGGAACTGAGGAATCATTTCAGTAGTTCTGGGAAAAACCCAGATGTGAGAGGTAACAGGAGGAAATATATGAGAATGGAAGATGACTCAGCTTTGAGCATGGGGGAAAGACTCAAAATGTACAGTTCATCTTCTCAGTCAGGCTAAGAGGGACACGCCCTACTCTATAATCCTTCTCAGGATGGTTTCTAAAGTTGAGTTTAGTGTTTATTTAAGGTTGGTTTCAGTATTTGGCTCAACCCTGAAAAATCCAAGGAATGATCATGAAGCATGCACTCTAGAAAACTTAACTTTTTTTAACTTTTTCTTCCTTACTTTCCCCTATCCACTCTTTTACTTTTCCTTCTGAACATTTTCTTCCTATTTCATAGTACATATCATACATTTTGGTATTCATTTACGTCTTTAGTTTTTCATACTAGAGAAAGGATATAGTATGTATGCACTTATGTCCTATTTATTTCAATTATAAGTACGTCCTTAAGGTACATTCATTTGAGTATAACTGACTCAAATTTATAATTCTTTATGGCTGAGTAATACCTCATATTACAAATAAAATCCCATCTTCTTTGTTCAGTCTCTCATTGATGGACATTTGCACTGTTTCCAAGATTTAGCTATCACAAACTGAGCTGCTATAAACATAGATAGATGTATATATATATATATATATATATATATATATATATATATATATATAAAATTTTTGTGTGTGTGTGTGTGTGTGTGTGGTATGAATCTTTTAATTCTTCCATGTATATACCTAGTGGAGGAAAAGCAGAGTTAAGTGAAACCTCAAGTCCTAGTTTTTAAAGGAATCTCCACACTAATCTCCACAGTGGTTGCACTAGTCTACATTCCCACCAATAGTGGAAATGTGTTATTTATAACGTGGATGTCATTCTCGATGGCAAGCCAAATAATTTTCCTTAATTGTTGCATCAAAAACCCTATTGGAACAAAATTTTAAAGCCAGAAGTATCAGTTAAATATCATTTAATCTGCTCCTAGTTAGAACACAGCATAGATGCTTTAATTTCAATGAAAGCAGACACATTTATAAATCTTTATGTGCTTTGACTTACATAGCTGCTTAAATATGTATTCCACTTTCTCACAAGCTGTTCACCTTAAGATGCAATTATTAAGTGAGCTTCCTGTCCTTACAAAGAAGAGTAAACATATTAAACAGCTCCACATAATGTTAAAATGCTGGACATCAAATTAAATTAAATTAAACTAAATATTTATCCTTTAGCACTGTTAGCTGCATGAGTCATGAATCATCTATGTTTGTGGAATACATTGCTTAGAAGTATAATTTTGCCAAATTCATTCTGTAAAGAACAAAATATAAAGAACATTGAGGTTTAAAATCTTTAATACTGAATTAAGCCTGTAGACTTTGCAATATTGGAACTGAATTCATAATCTTGCCTTAGTGAAATGTTATACAGAACATTATTCAGAATGTTTGTTCTGAAGAGTTTGGATAAATATATTCTATTTGAAATTGATTAAGGCTATCTGATATGCATCCAGATTTTTTATTATCCCTAGAATTTAACTTAAAATTTACAGAATGTTTTATATATTTACTGTATTTCAAAGAGTCACATTAGCATTTAAGCACAGATGATACTCAAGGCTGTGTGAATTTTGGTGAAGTCTTCTGAATCCTGATCAACAATAATCTAAGAGGTAGTTGGCCCATCTCAGTGACTCTTCTAACTTTGCTGGAAAGCCTTAGCCTCTACAGAAAGAGGTGAAAACTAAGGATGCTTATCAAAATTCAACCAAAGAGGGCCAAGGATTTAGCTCATTGGTTCTGGTGCCTATCTTGCAAGCACAAGGGCCTGGGTTCAATCCCCTGGTAACCACATACAATACACACCCAGCAGCAATCAGTGTCATATACCACAGTGCTGGGTGTGGTAGCTTATGCCTGTAATCCCAGCACTCTGGAGGCAGAAGCAGGAGGATTGCTGTGATGTGAGTTTGAGGCTGAGCTCAGGGCCAGCCTGAACTACAAAGCGAGAGCCTATCTCAGAAAAAAAAAAAAAAAAAAATTCAACCGAATAGCCTTACCTTTACCATGTTTTTACCTTACCTTACACATTTATCCACTTCTGTAATCAGGAATTAATCATGAATCCATGAATTAATATCATGTGCCTACTAAGTATCGTCTATTCTAGATATGACAGAAAACAGATTTTAAAAATCCCTGCCTTCATTAACTTTATCTCCTAACAAAGTAAACAACAATCTAAATGTGCACTATGGTATATGATGATGGGCTCTATAGAGAAAAATGAAGCAGGAATGGGAGGGACATAAATATCAAGGATTGGTTGAAATTTTAAATAGTTGCTCATGGGAGGCTTAAATAAGAAAGTAACATTTGAACAACTATCTTTAAAGTGTTCATGAAGTGAAAACAGCAAGTGTAATGGGCCTGACGTGAGACTGTGCCAGATATACTTAGAAGTGAGAACACTTTGATGAGAACAAACTGAACAAAAGGAAATAAGAAACTGGACTTCAGAAAAGGCTTATGTTAGAAGAAAAAGAGTTACATTTAAATAAAGATTAATAACCCCTGAGGAACATTAAAACATAAGGTTCTTATGATATTATGTGGTTAATGAGACTTGATTCAGTGTTATCAATTTTTTATAATAATAAAGATTTGTTTCTCTTTGGGAGTTAAACATTTCTTAAGAATTAGTTCTTGATGCTTTCCTTTAAATCTATCCTACTTATTTTAAGATCTACTACTTTACATGACTTTCCAAATGTCCATTATATCCATGGTAATTTATTTTAGAAAATCAAATATGTTTTTTCATATTTTTTCAGTTATTGTCTATTTCATATTCCTGGGTACAATTATTATCGATAAACTGGTGAAATGACAATGCAACTAGAACTCTAGAGCACTTCTAAAAAATACTGAAGCTCAAATTTCTCTTAGTTATCACACACATATAACCATGTCTTGAGTCATTTTCTGCTTTTTCAAAGAGAACAAAATTGTTTATCTCAGTTTAAAGTTGAAAGCACAGAGTGACCTTTGAGGGAAAACTCTGAGGTTACAGGCGTGATCTCAGACTGTTTTACCTTTTGACTAAATTTTATGCACCAACTGAAGACATTAATAAACTATGAGTTTTTAACATACTGAGAGTTTTTGACATCCATTTATATAGTGTAAGTTTCTTGGTCAAATCATTTAGCTAGTTTTTTTTTTTTTTTTTTTCTCCATTCCTCATACCTCAGACAGGAAGGAAAATGACTAAGTGAATTTTTAATTCAACTTAAAATAGCTATGCATGTCTTTTTTGTACCCAGATATTAAACATTCTGCAGTCTGAAAATCTAATATTTACTGTGGACTGAAAGTTCCTGTTTTCCTGAGCTCTCATGATATATCTTTATTAGCTATCAGTAATGAGAATAAATTTTGCTGGATTGTATTCTATGACTCTTATTCCTATTAAAAACGAGATTAAACAAAATTCAGTGAATTACTTTTTCAGAATACATACTCATATGTTCTTTAGTCTATATCTGGAGTGATTTTAGAAATAATTTATTTTATAAAATTTATGATCTAGAAATAAAAGAGTATTACCTTATATATGTAATTTTTGTGCCTCTTAAAATTATAAGACACAGTCAGACTTCATATAAATCCTACTTAACCCTATATCTCAGTCTTTATCAGTAGTATATTATTAGCCTAGGACCTTCCCTGCTCCTTAATACTTACTAACCTACCTTTTTTCTTCATAGTCTTTTGGTCTTATTCTCAATGAGAGCAAATCATCTTTTACTATTCTTTTCATTTTGAAGATTGTTTTCAATTTTACTAAGGTTGAATATTTCTTATCCAAAATACTTGGGATCAGAAGTATTTCAAATCAGAACTTTTTTATTTGGGAGAGAGAGAAAAAGGGAAGAAGGGAGAGAGAAAGAAGGAGAAAAAGAGAGCGAAAAGAGAGATAGAAAGAGACAGAGAGAGTGAAATCATGAACATGGGATCTACGTCTAAAAACAAAACGTATTTCAGTTTAATATATAACTTATACACATCTAAGGTGATTTTATATATATAAAATATTATTAGTGCATCTGTATTTTGACTTCGACCTATCGCTCAGTATGAAACTTTCTACTATGGCATCATCATATTGGCACTCAGAAAGGTTCAGAATTAACCCATTTACCCAAATGCTGCATTTTAAATTGTTTTTGCATAAAATTCATATATGTTACCTAAAAATATTCCAGGAGCAGGAATTTGATGAGAAAAATTGTATTATGAGAAAAAAATTGATATGTGACATTCCAAAAATGGAGCACTAGACCTCAAAAGATAAAGGGATGTGAGTTCTCACTTCAGATTCAAGAATATGAGTCAAGAAAGTTTCTTTCATTTTGTATGCCTTAGTCTTGTGTTGAAGATGAATGAAAAATCTTTCATCTGTTCATGTTACTTAAAACTCCTTTTAATTTAAGTCTAAGAGAGGATGTAAATTCTGTGCAAAATTCTCTATTATTGCTTATTTCTCATTCACACATATTCATGGAATGTCCAATCTAATTGCAAAATATTGTTTATGTGACTATGTACTAAAGGAGAATGAAAGTAGTTTAAATAAGTGCTGCATACTCTTGAATTAGACACAATTATGTTTTTTTTTTAAAAGTAGGAAGGAGAACAAAACATTCTGATATTCAGTGGCTAAAAAAAAATCTCCTGTCATCAAAACTTTTTAGTAAATTTTCATCATTGAGAAATATATTTTAGTTAATCAAGAGAGAAAAGGGTACCTGTTCTTGACCTGGTTTGTTGTTGTATAATTATGGATTAAAATTTAATATAGAATAGAATGTCTGTCCAATCCTGGAGGGTGGGAGCCTAAGTTTTAATCTTGATACACCCTAAGAAACTAATCTTTTCCACTGAGCCATTGCTTTTAGAATACTCTCTTGCTTGATAAATTCTATACTTAAAATGCAAAGCTTTTCTCATGTTCCAGGTAACATGAAATATTTTTCCCCTGGCTAAGCATTATTCATTTTACCTCTTTCAGTTAGAAGTACTCTCATCAAGATTCTCTGATGGATGACTAAGCTTAATGACAAATATCACTGGAATACTATGTATTATCAATTATAACAAAAGCTATGGCAAAGCAGATACAGCTGGGAATCATCTTTATCTATAGAATTCAGTATATTCCACCTCAATTCCTGGGGTTTTGAAAGACAAATTCTCTCTGTCCACTACATTATTTTGAAGCTTACATTCTTATGTTTATTTCTGACTCTGAGCTTTTGTTTATGCTGCATTATTTCAGTTTAGAAATGGTTCCCTGATATCTTATGCACCATACCTGGCCCAAGTAGATAGTATATGCTGCTCTTATAATTTCCTAAAGGGAAGTATGTTTAAAGGTAACAAACTTTGTTAAAATTTTTGTTTAAATTCAGACCCCTTGATCCAAAAAAGAATTAATTTTTTAATGTGTCTGTGATAAGCAAAATCAGCAACAATGAGCAAAGTGGATTGAAATTCAGTTCTAGAGTCAGACTACCTGGGGTTCAATCCTAGCTTTACCACTGTAATGAATCACTGCTTGCCTGACCTAGAGAAAGTTATTTCAATGCTTCTGGGTTTCAGTTTTTCATGAGTAAAATTAAAATGGTAATTGCACCTATCTAGTAGGATTTTGAGGGAGATTATATCCACTAATCCATATAAGTTGTTTAGAATTTTTAAATATATAGTAGTCAATGAAGTTGCTAATTTAAATGCATTTAAAGGCCTTTGAAATTTCTAAAGTTATGCCTGCATAATTCTCTGTCCCCTTCACTATTTTCAGTATTTTTTCCAAATTCTTATTTTAGTGTTTTATTATTTTGTTTAATATAGAGTAGTTCTAGAGTAGTTCATTACTTGTAGCTTTAACTATACATGATCAATGGCCTTTGGAGCTATTGTTCCAAATATTTCTCAGAGCATTTTCCTGATCTAAGACACATTTCTCTCTTAAAGGAATTCTGAAAACAACAAATTCACACAGTATATCTTATATGCACACGAACACACATATAACTATCTGGGAGTTACAATACATAAGTGGATCTGTTGCTTCCAGAATTCTATGTTAAATATACATTACTCATCAATATTGTGACCCAAATTAGCTGCATACCTTTGATGGTGACAAACCAATCCGTCAAAATACCGTGCCTGAGAGAGACTGACATTGCTCAAGGTAACTAACTGAGCAAGTGCAGATCAAGAGATCCTGACTAGGTTCTATCTGGTTCCCAATGCCCAACTTCTTTCTACTACATCTAGTTAGTTTCCTGTGATCTTATTTAATCTTCACAGTACTCCAATGAGGTAGTACTGTTGTTATCACGTTCTACTACTGAAGAGACTGAGGCTTAAAGTGGGTGAGTTGATCACATTCAGATCATAGTCAGTAATGGAGCCTCGCTGATACATGCACTCAGACATTTTTGGAGCTCTGCTTTTTAATAATTATGTTGTAATAATTCCAACCCCCAAATAAAATAATTGATGAAGTCCAAAGATCCAGATTAAACACAGAGTTCGGATGCATTGTTCTAATACATGCGACTTAGAGCTGCAGTTTAAAAGGAAACAACTCTCAAACAGAATCTCGTAGGATCTATGTACAGGTTAGCAATTCAGGAAATATAGAGTTAAAAAGCATTTGACTTCCTGTTGATTCATAAGATGTAAATGAAGGTTATTGTCAAAATCAAGTGGGAGAAGATATTTGTAGAGGGAAAAATAAGAGCTGTAGAACAGTGTTAATGTAAGGGGAATAAGGAGAACGAGACAGGTGTTCGAAAAAAAATCACAGCTAAAGATGAAGCTTAATATTTTTAAGTAAAACATGATAAAGAAATCAAAGTCCCTCTTTCTCCTCCCCTTCTCTCCCTCTACGTGTGTGTGTGTGTGTGTGTGTGTGTGTGTGTGTGTGAAAGCCAGCACACCCTCCCACCTTATGCAGCTGGCGACTTGCAGCCTTTTGAAGAACCGCCTGTGAGGATTACTAGTTAGCATTAGTGGCTGGAGACTGGTCTCACACAGAGGCGACCCTGTGATGCAGGAAACGCCATTTAATGCCCTCGCAAAGTGGTCCAGGGACCATAATTTTATTAAGCTTTGGAGATGAGAGTTATTTGTGATCCCGCATTCCTGATGCAGAGCCACTGGGGGCTCTGGAGAGCTCCATCCCGGTGTTCCAGAGCAATACACTGCTGCAAGCTCTCTGCTTGATTACGGCTACATAGCTTCCCGAGACTCCGCCCTGGAGGCAGTGCAATATTTCCAAATTGCCTGAGAACAGTGTCCGTCTGCTCGGGTGCCTGGCTTTTTTGGAATTGACCAGGAGGAGTTTGGCTTTTCATATGAGTAACTTGAGGTTTTCTATTTTGTAACTTGAAATCGCCGCTTGATTCAAAATAAAACTAACACACTCGATTTTGTAGACGGCGGGAAAATCCGTTTGACGAAGTATGGTCTATAAATTCCTTATTAAAATTCTACTAGGGGCAGGGAGAAGACAAGTCTTTTCTCTCATTCCAGGCATTCGACTCAAGGGTCTGCTTTTAAAAGGACGTGTGTGGTCGAGAGACGGAAGGGGGTGCGCAAAGTCCAGGAGAAAGCAGTCAGGTAGAAGCTGTCCCCGAGCAGCCGCTCCACCAGCTCCCAGAAGAGCCGAATTCCCACCCCGTCCGCGCCACTCCCCGGCCCTCTGACTCCAGGACCGCGCCTCAACCCACTCCCACCCGTGGCCGTCTTTATAGGGCAAGAAAGCTGCACAGCGGAGCAGACACCACTGCGTAGACCCAGCGAGGCGGGCGTCTGGGTGCCTGAGCAGAGCAATCTGAGTGAACCGCAGGCCTGGGGACATGGAGTGAAGTGAGAGGGCGGAAAGCCTCGCAGCTACTGGAGGGGTCAAACCCGCCGACCCCACCCCGGGAGCCCGCCTCCCTGCGGAGTCCTCATTGGCTGGCGCGAGTGTGGGGGCGGATCCCGGGCGAACCCCGCCCCCCGCGCCCCGAGGCTCCGAGGCTCGCGGCTCCCCCTCGCGCCGGGGAGAGCTCGCCTCTGTTTCGGACTCGGTCCTGCAGCGCCTCTAGGCTGTGGCTCGGCGCTCCAGCCACCTGCTCGGCGCTGCGCAGACGGCCGCGGGAGGAGAGCGAGAGGAGGCGGGCGGGCGGAGGAGAGAAGCAGCTCGCACACACCTTCCAGTCCCCGCACTCCGAGCAGCCGGGTGACCGCCGCTGCCACCTGAGGAGACGCGGCCGCCGCCCCCTCCCGGCCGGGCGCCCCTCGCCCGCTCGCGCTGCTTACCGACTCTCTTCTGCCGTGCTGTCGCCAGTGCCCTTGCGAGGGAAAAAAACTAACAGCCGGCCGGAGAGGAGCCGTCCGCCTTTCCGCACCACTCGCGTGTCACCGGGAGGGCGAGGGTCGCGCCCGCGAGGAGGCGGCGGAGGCGCGGCGCGAGCGCACGGGCGGCGCAGACCCGGGGTGCCGCGCCACAGCCCGGACCGCGCGCCCGGGAAGCCCCCGCGCGGCCGCCGCGTCGGGACGCGCGAGCCGCGGGCCACCGGCCTGACGACGCCCCCTCGTGCGGCGCGGAGGCGGAGGAACATGGCCCCCGCGGCGCCCCCGTCCTGCCGGCTGCTCTGCTGGCTGCTGCTGACCGCCGCGGCGCTCAGGCCAGGTGAGCGGGGCGCGGGCGGGCGGCGTCCGGGCGCGACTGGCCGGCTCCGCACCAAGCCGCGCCTGGGCTTCCCGCGGGGCGCAAGTTTGGGCGGAGGGGAGCGCGGGCGCCCGCCCGGCCCGTCTCGGGGAACTTAGAGTGCGGCCCGGGCCGGGGTGCAGAAGCCCTGGCGACCTCTGTCCGGCCCCCTCCCTGTCCTGCGGCTCCCGCGCCCTGGAGACCCCTTGGGTCCCGGAATCAGAGTCCACGGCGCTGCGCCCGGCCCGTTTCCCTTTCGCTTAGCTCTCGGCTGAAATGAATGCACGCACCATTTGGTGCTCAGTTCCCTGGAACTTCCCCTCGGTGAGAGGTAAAGAAAGGCTGGGAGGGGTAAGGAGAAGAGAAGGGCTGCAGCCGTCCCATTAAGAAAGAAAATCCTGAGGCTGCGCTGCCCGGTAGTCTGGGAGGGGGCCGGTGCGGGGGCGGCCTCAGGCAGGCTGTGGCCGGGACTGGGGTTAGCAGCCAGGTTTGGGAGACCTTACGGGGGCTTGGGATTTCCGGGGCTGTGGCGGAGGCAGTCCTCAGTTCCGTACCTAGAACTGAGGGGGGAAAAAAAAAAACATGCAAAATCCACCACTGGAATGTGTCTCTAGGAGTGCCTCGGGGCGTCCCGACCCTGGGGCGCCGGCCCCGCGGGCTGCCCGACCTCTTCCTGCCCGCCGGCCTGCGTCGCGCGCTCACAGCCACTCGCCGGAGCAGCAGGTTCGTTTCCTTGCAGGATTGGAGATTTTTTTTTCCCGTTTTGAAGTTTGATTTGCATCCCTTGGTAGAGAGTTACTAGTTAAACTACTTCCTGCAATGTTGGTTTCTGTTCGTTTTTTCCCTTTAATCTTGCTTTTTTCAAAGACATTTTTACAGGACTCCTTCGTTTCCTATCTTTTCTTCGTGCACACCCCTTCGGTTAGTCACGGAGAGATTTGAAAGCCTCTGAATCTTTCTCAGGGAAGAGGGCGAAGTAAGGCTGGGACCGGGGCCCTGGAGAGATCGCCAGTGTTTGGGAACTGCGCTTGTCCCTTCCCTTGTGTGTTTGGAGGGAGGTCTCTCCGGATCTGTTTATTCAAGTTATATTTCTGGATGAGGTCATGAGTTCACCTGCTGGTTCTGCAACTGAGAAAGGTGTCTGTGACCAAACCTCGGGCTCCGGGCTGAAACCGGATTTAGGACAGATGGAGCAGCATAGAAACCCCAGGGAAGTGGGAACGCGAGGCCTGGCGGGTCCGGCACGGTGCGGGGTTTCACTTTGTCACCGGAGGGCCGGACCTTGTCAAGCCAGGGCGAGAGAGAGTCCAGCTGGGAAGACGAGGTGGCGTAGCTTGTAAAATAGAGACTCGACGCCCGGACCGGTTTTGCAGTAACCCTTTTGAGACTGGGAAAGTCCCCACCCCCTCCCCACGCGCTCACACCCAGTTCCCTTTTACTTGGGCTCGAACAGGAATGTATTTTCATCTGGCCACGTCGGCGTGCAGGTCGTCCTCCCCAGCATACACATGTAGCTGCCGAAAGAGGACAGGTTCCGCTTTCAGACCTTTGCCGCGGTGACTCGCCTCTAAGAGTCGCGTGTCCGGCGGCGGAGCTGCGCTTCTGTGGACCGGAGCGTTCCCAGGCCGCGCCCACCTCCTCTCTCTGGGGGTCGCAGGCGGCAAGCCCTCCGACTCGCGGTTTCCTCGTTACTGGCCTGGCACTGCGCAAGCGTCTCGGGCGCGTCAGGGCGTTTTGAAAGAAAAGATTGTGGCGCCGAAGGTGCCCTGTCCCCGGTCCCAGAGCGAGAGCTGAGGGGCCAAGTGGGCTTCGTTCAGAGTTCCCCGCATGGCAGCGCGAGTCAGCGGCCCTCGCCAAAGGCCGGCTTCATCCAAGAGCTAACTTTCCCTGCCGCCTCCCTTTATTTTCAGAGGGTTTGTAGTAGTGTATCCAGTACTAGAGGGCCGAAACTCGAATTTGTGAAACTGCGATCGTAGTCATTGATGTGTTTTAGCTATGCCATGCTGCTTGTTTTGAAGGGAGGGGAAGGACACATATACATGAACTACCAAACTGAATTCAAAGATAAGGGCGTTGAAATATGTGTTCGGCATCTGAGATAGCAAAAATTACCATTATTCTCGTAGAAGGAGCGTCAGCCTGTGGTAACATTATGTATTGCTTTAAAAGAAAAAAAAAAAAAACACGGACTATTTACAAGGAGGTGGGGCTTTCTTTACAGTTAACTGTTTGTTCCCTGGGATCGTCTGTTTGTTACTGTGGGATTTTTTATAGTGACTCACCCATAGAAGGTTCTTCCCATTATGTAAGCATACATCAAGCTGTTTTCAATGGGATGTTGTATTCGGAACATAATATATTTCATCAGGCTGTGGAGGAAACAACTCAAATAACGTTCCTTTTAGACTACTAATGTGCCTCTGTTAATTTATTTAAAAACAACAAACTTCTTATCTGTATTTATTTATTTATTTATTTAATCCAATAGCAACTTATTTAATGGAATGCTATTTGCAGTAAATTGCTTTTCTAGGCTTGGCTCAGAATTTTCAGTCACTTAAGTCATTTAACCTTTGGGCGGGAGTGGGGTGGGGACTTCAGCTTTCTCTGTGTATATAAAATAAAAGGAAGGACCAAGAAACTTCTCTGAGATTTCTTCCAACTCAAACACTCTTTTGTTTCTAATGACTTAAAATAAAAGGTCTAATTTGGTCAAGCAGCGTTAGTCTCCAATGGTATTTCTCTAAAGTCTCCTGGACAAAAGTCTTACATACTAGATTGCTAGAAAAGTGCTAGTGGAGTCCAACTGCTAGTGACTCTTTTTCTACTTTTATAAATTAAATGAAACAGTAAATACTTGGTAATTATTGTTTCAGGCCTGAAGTTGGCTATTTAAACAAAAATTTTAAAGGACAATAGAGGAATTAGTCTCTCACTTTCCTTGCAAAAGAGGATTTTAAGTCTCATTAAAACTTACTGTGTCATCCATCTATGCTGAAAATCTGTCTTTCTTATTTTAAACTGCATATGTAGATTCTGGAGTAATAAGTTCTAGTATTACAATGTTTATCTGATAAAGGATATCTGTGAGGACCCTATAATTATAATATTGAAGGAACAGAAAATGCTAAAACTTTCATTTTGTTTTAAAACCTATAGGAATCCAAAATATTTTGCATGACTAGATTCCAGACTTTCTGATTTTTGAGAAAATCAAAGCTAGCCTGTCTTTTGTAATAGAAAGTCAAATAAGAATCCATGTCTATCTAGGCATGGTGACTTATGGCTATGATCCCAGCCATAAGTCCTCCTCCCCCTGCAGAGGCAGGAGGACTGCTGTGAATTCAAGGCTTGCCTGGGCTACATAGTGAGTTCAGGGCCAGCCTGAACTACAGAGCGAGACCCTATTTCAAAAGGAAAAGAATCCATGTCTACTCATGACTTAAATTAGGAAAGTCATGTAAATCCCATTTTAGTAGTCTTAAATACTATCAAAATATTCTTTATATGAATATTCATACATTCAGGTTTTAGCTATCCCACATAAGAATATTGGGACCCTGGAAATTGTTTTTGTGCATCTTTTTATTTTTCACCTGTAAATTTATGTTTTTATATGTAATAAGATTAGTAATTCCTTTGATGAAAATTTTGAAATTTTTAGCAGCAAAATATATGTTGGCTTTTATTATATTGTAAAGAGAACATGTTTAAATTCATTCCATTTAATTACTATGCTGACCATTTTTTTAAAAGAAAGTAAAACATTTTCCTTTTTTCTTTGCCTCTTTGAAATTTTCATACTATTAAACCTAGATCTTTGTAAAACTGACAGGACCTGAGGTACCAGCATTATTTGCATATAATAGCAGTTTTTCAAATAACATTTAAAATCTTTTAGTTTCATATTCCCAGACACACTTCTTCCTGTACTGGCACAAAACTTCGTCAAAGAATTGAAGCTCTCTGAAGCTGTTAATTCAGAAAGACATATCAGAATTATAGTCCAAATACATAGGAGAGCTATGTTATTGTAACTGTGATAAAAATGTCTATGTACATTTAGAAACTTAAACTCAGATCTTTTCAAACTGTTAATTTTATTCTTTATTGTTTAGTTTTTACAAAGGGTAGTCTCATTTTTGGCACTTGAATGTTTGTGACTTAATACGAATGACCTAACTCATTGAAATATTAATGTTTTTTTCAGGAGGTATGGGTGATTGATTGATTATTTTTAGACAAAGTCTCACTATGTAGTCAGGCTGGCCTTGACTCACTATATTGCTCAGGCTGGCCTCACACCCATGGCAGTGCCTTGCTTCTGCCTTCCAAGTGCTGAGATTACAGGCATGCATCACCACCCCTAGCGATAAATTAATTTTGATTGTTGCTTTTGGATTTAAGCTCATTTTACTTTCAGTAAGAAGTATAAAAGACCTCCAAAATGGCCATTTATACTTTAAATAATTTTTAAAATTTAGAGCTGAATTTTCCCTTTCCTATGTATAACAAGGCCAAAATTAAAATATATCTCCTGTGTACAAGAAGAGGATATTATGTTATTGAACAAGGATAGTTCTACAGTTATTTTAACATCTTTACAGTGTATAAAGTGTTATAAAATTGGAATTACAAATATTTTCATACAGCTAATTTCTCTGTTTAAGTAACAATTCATATTTATTTTGTTTTCTCTTTATTATTGAGTTGAACATCTAATATGTTACAGATAGAACTAGTTCAAAATATGGTACAGTGTTCAGTAATTGCTTTATGTTAACCTATTCTCATACTCCATTATTCTAGTGTATGTTAAGAATGGAATTAGTTTTTAATGCTTCCTGTTATTTATTCAATCAGTTCTCAATTACCCATTTAATTGAAGGGAAAATCAGAGCTATGCACCACCCAAAACAGCCTCTAATGAAAGGATTACCTAACTTGACTGTGCTGAGATATTCATCAACATGCCTATATCTGATCTTCAAAGAATTCATAGTATTTCAACATAATGAGACCAAACTACAGGGAGTATGTTAATCAGAAATTAGCTACCTAGCTTCTCTAGCTTTAGTCCAATCTCCTCCTTGTACCTACCCCACCCCCACCATTGTGCTTTGTAAGCCAGTGCAGAATCTTGGCCAGAGAAAGGTTTTAAATATCCCTAGTGTGAAATTAACATTTGGAATCTTTGCATATTGTGTATGGGCTACTTATACTCACAAGGAAGACATTCCATGTACATGGCTTCTGGTTTTCAATCCCATTTCCATTAGGAAACATCTAAATATTTATCTCTTCAAAGTCACAAGTTCAATTTACAAAAATATTATCCTTAGTCATTTTCTTTTTCTTTTTCTTTTTTTTTTTATCTTTATTGGTACATTACATATAAACATCATGAATGCACTCCATAATGGGGATTTGTACCAGTATAAGACACAACTTAATTCTCATTTTTTCCCATAGCCCTACCCACCCTACCACCCCCCATATACATAAAATTTGTTTTCTTACTTTTTTGTTATAATCTCATTACTTTTCCCCCTTCACCCTATTTTACTTTGAGCATTTTCTATTTCACAATATATAACATACAATTCTAGGACTCATTTACATCTTTATTTTCTCATACCAGAGAAAAGATGTGATATGTACCTATCTGTGCCCTATTTATTTCACTTATGAGGATATCCTCAAGGTATGTCCATTTAAGTAGAAATGATTCAAACTTATCA
>PVIR01014327.1:0-40477 GCA_004026965.1 Petromus typicus | reverse complement strand
TGACTTCCGCCTCATGGTGAGTTCCAGAGTGGGTGCATCCTACTCCTGCCCTCCGTCCTCTGCTCCTCCACCCTCTTCCAGCTCCCCTCCCTTCTGTTCTCTCCACCTAGAACTGTGAGTGACAGCTAAGTGGGGGGTCTCTAAACTGATTTCCACATGGCCTTTTATGCTTAGCTCTGCAGTGTCCCCCAAAGTCTCACGTGCTCAGAGTTGGGGTTTTGGAAGCTCATTGGCCCAAGGGTGTGGACTGTTCCTCAGTGCAACGACCCAATACATTGTAATGAGTTTGTAGTTAAGTGTGTTGTTTGGTTGTGGGGCTCTGCTGGAAGGAGTGTCACTGGGGGCCTCAGTCAGAGGTTCATGTTCTTTGCCTTCTCTTTTCTCATTTTCTCCTTCCTGACTGCAATGAATAGGAGCACTTTCTACCAGCAAGCTTTTCTACTATGCAATTTCTACCTTGGAGGAAGCAAAGCATGAAGTGAATTCCCAAGAACCTTTATTCATATTAAAGTTCTCGTGTTATAACTTGAGTCTACAGTTACACTGAGGGTAATCTAAGTGTAACCGCAACATGAAAATAAGACAGTTCTGTCTTGTGGACACCAGCCACCGCTCTCCTCTGGACACTTCAAAGTCCTTCTGTCGTGGTGATTGTATCACGTATGTTTCTACTGCCTCCTGCTTGACATTACAGTTATTTACCCTTCAACGTAAAAGGGAAATGCTCTGTTGACTTTTCATAGCTTCGTGTCATCCCTTTGTACAACCGTAAAGTCACTGCAGCTTCAGATGCGTTCACACCGCGGCACTCACCCCGGTCCTGTCACTCGCCAATCTCTAGTCCCGAACATTTCCAGCCCTCGGAGATGGGCTTTTCATCTGGGAAGCGAGTTTGCTCTGGCCCATGCTGCCTGTGGAACTGCAGGAAGGTCTGCAGCATTCCATGAAAACCACCTAGCCTAGCTCCTGGCTTGAACTCTGACCACATCGACTGGCCAGTGGCTGCTGTGTCTAATAGGATTTGATGCCCTATGTAGCACTTTGGGATATTGTTGTTGCTGTCACTAGTCTCCATCTCATGTCAGTTCAGTGTCCTTGGCTGTGAGTGAGGGATAAGTTCCTTCCCCCTCAGCTGCTTTTCTATCTAAGCACTAGTTTTGTTCATTTTCCCTCCAAAGCCTAGCTCCTGTTGAGAGCATGACAGAGTACACTAAAGGCAACCTAAGTATAATGCTCCGATTGCTCCTTCTGGCTCTCTTGGGACAGGAAAATGGTAGGACTGGAACTTTTTGGCCACAGGTCCAAAGAAATATCACTGTGCTTCCCTGGAAATCCTCAGGGATGAGAGGTACAAATGACCTAGTTCCTGAGTTGTCTCCATGAGCCCTGGGACAAGAGCTCAGGCCTTGTCCCACCTCTTACCCAAGTGGACAGTCCTGTCTGCTTCATCCATGAATGAAACAGAATTTCTTAGAGCAGTTTTCCATTTTCACCCTCAAGATACCTCAGCTTCGTGTCTGCCCAGGCCTGGCTGTCATGCAGTGAGATCAACTTACAAAGCGGGAACTGAACCTTCTGCAAATCTCTAGCTATCCGGGCTGCTCTCTGCTGCCCTCAGTCTCTCAGTTTTATGTTTGGTGAGAGAGCTAGAGGAACACTCCACATTGTCTTTGCCACAACTTGGAGTTGCACAGCAGCCTTACACACAGTGGTGATTTTAACACCATTCTTGTTGAGCAGTTCATTTTCAAGTATTGAAATAGCCTACACTTTCCTCATTATCAATTTCATTGGGTTTTGTCAAATGTGTAATTGTGAATGAACCATAATTACAGTATTCCTCAAACTAGATTACCTACTCTAAACAATTTTCTACCTTCACCTAGTCATTAGTTTTCCCTTCCTCTTCCATGACTTTCTCTCAGTCATTGATCTTTTATTAGCTGTATTGTTTTGCTTTTTCTAGAATATATTTGGAGTCATGAACAATCTTTCTTTTCAGAATGTCTTTGGTAATTTTGTGCTCCAATCCTTTGTCTTGCTCAGTCCAGCTAAAGAAACGTGAATTTCATTTATCTTTTCAAAATTCACACTTTTCTTTGCATCAGTTTCTCTACTTATTTCCATTTCCTTTGTTATTTCTCTCATATTTTTGCTCATTTTAGGTGAATTTGTTCTTTCCTATCTTGGTGTGTTGCAAGTGAGATTATCATTTGACATTATTTTTCTCCTGTTAGTTATAATTTTTATTAGTACATTATCTTGCCATAAATCATGATCACATTCTCCATGGAGAATTCATACTTGTACATCCTATATCTTAACATATTTTTGTCCTATCACTATCCTTTCATCAACACTTCTTTCTTCAATTTACAGATGTTCTGTTTACAATTTTTACTTTGATTCTGTTTTATTTTTTCATCTCTCATCCATTCTTTCCCTTCCTCCTTTTCCCTCTTTTGTTTCCCTTCCTGTTTGAGCAATTTCTTCCTATTTCCTAATATCTGTTCTCTATTTTGCTCCGTATTTATACTTTGGCTTTCTGAAACAAGAGAAACATTGTGATATTTAAAATTGTGTGCTTGAGTTATTTTATTTAAGAATTATAGTCCCTGGGGGGGGGAAAGGGGAAAAAATGAGAATCAAGTGTTACATTTTGGTACCAACTCTCAATGTTGAATG
Source organism: Petromus typicus (assembly GCA_004026965.1). NCBI lineage: Eukaryota > Metazoa > Chordata > Mammalia > Rodentia > Petromuridae > Petromus > Petromus typicus. The sequence goes on along the minus strand of PVIR01014327.1, from coordinate 37,792 downwards.
CAATGATGATGTTTATTCATAATGTATGAATAAAGATTTAAATTAAAAGAAAAGAATTATAGTCCCAAGGTGGATCTATTTCTCCAAACATGTCACAAATTCATTTTTATTACAGAGTAGTACTTCATTGTATACGAATCCCACATTTTCTTTTTTCATTCTCTTTAGAGGAGCATATGGCCTGTTCCCAAGATCTAGCTGTTATAAATTATGTTCTTTTGGACATGGGTATGCAGGTATCACTGTGGTTTATGACTTTAACTCTTTGATAAGATACCAAAGAGGGATAGCTAGGTCAAAGAGAACTTCTAGTTTTAGTGTTCTGAAGAATCTCTTTGCTCATTTACATATTGGTTGTACCAGCTTACCCTCCCACCAATAATAGAAAAGGGCTCATTTTTCTCCACAGTCTCAGCAGTGTTTCATATTGGTTGATTTCTTTTCTTTATTGTAATCTCAGTGCTGTTTTAACTTGCTTTCTACACTGATCAGTGATTTTGAACATTTTTCATGTGTTTATTTGTTATTTATACTGCATCTGAGAAGTGTGCTTTCACTTTGTATGTCCATTTTGGATTAGGCCGTTACTTTGGGGTGGTCTAATTTCTTGAGTTCTTTAGATATTCTGTATGTAAGTTTTTTGAGTAGTAGCTGACAAAATGTTTGTGCACACTTTGTTTAATTCTTTATTAAAGAAGAGAAGATGTTGGAATCCAACTCCAGAAGAATACACAAGCACCACAAAATCTGGTTAGTGAAATCAAGAAACAAATACTCAGTATCATTTGGGGGCTCATTCAGGATATGTGATTGATAAGAGGTATTCTTTCCTAGTTGCAGCTGCTACAGTTGGAACCTGGCCTGATGAAACTATCCCTCCTGTGCATGGTCTCTGGGTTCTATTTAACCAGAGTTTAGTGTATCCATGGTGTGAGATGTTGTGGGAAATTTCTGGTAGGGAAAAAATATCAAAGCAAAATGCCTTGTGGTGTGTGGACATCATGTCTCCCAAGTGTTGTGATTGGCAGTGGTTTCTAACTTACATTCAGCTCAGTGACAAGATTCCCATTTTGCAGACTTCGAGAACATTCTCTGGGTTTTTGAAAGGAGAAGAACTCCTCATAAATATTAGTAAGAGAAGCAGACCCACTGGAATAGGTGCCAGCTGTAAAACAGAGCAACTTTACTTTGTAGCTAACCTGCTAACAGCACCAGAATGAATGTAAGGACAGAGACCAAGCCAGGGTCTCCAGAGTTTACAGCTCATAGCCTGCTTTCACCCTGACCAACATGAATGTGTTAATGCTTGATTAAGCAAAGGTTCCACATACCTTCAAGGAGAGTGTTATGCTGGTCTCCAGGATCCTACAGAGGAACAGATCCGGCTATGACTTCCCACTTTTGAGGACATTTCTCAACATTACACTACTTCCTATTCTGTAGAAAGATGAAACAAGATTTTACTCAAAAGGCTCCACTCACCTCAAGGAACATTCAGGCCTCCAAGATCTGCCAGAAAATTCCATCAGGTGTTTATTAAGGGTCAGTAGTGCTTGGAACATGACATTTCTATTGAGCAATTGCATCAGTCACACTATTCAACTATGCCGATTAAAATGTTTGGGTAATTTGGAATGATTTTATGCTGCCCAGGACAGAGGTAGTAGTAACTTCTTTAAAAATGTATCCCACTCAGTGATGCTGTGCCTTTCGTGTTCCTTTCTCTTGAGTCTTATCTGGCTTGTGATATACCTGTAGCCAACAGGATGTAATGGTAATGTTGACACATGACCTCCCAGGTATGGTCAGAAGCAGCCTTGGTCTTCCAAGGAGCCTTTGTGATCCACTCTAGTGTTCTTCTTTGGAACTTTTCCTCCACTAAATTGGAGATATCAGTTATTGTGTCTCAGCAATGAAAACATGATTAAGATAAAACTTTGTGCTCCCATAGTTTCTCCATCTTCCTTCTATCAAGACCTAAATTTCTTCATCATCACTCACCAGAGAAGAAATATCTTCTCTCTTGGATACCAAGATCTCATCTCCCTGACAGCTCTCCAATTCCTTCCTGTAGTAAATGTGAGCAAGCCACTTAGGATGTCCCAGGTGTTACTGAGCAGATGGACATACTGAATTCTATGGTTTCTAAGCAGTAGACATCCACAGTACTCGTGAAGACCCCAGAGCATGTATCGGGAAGCCCCTGGAGTCCTTCTTCTGCTGACCATATGTAGCTCCTTCTGATGACTTGTGGTCACCTCTTGGGCCAAGGCACTCACCTCAATCAGTTCTTTTACCTGCATTCACTTAGTAGAATTGTGAGTAATTCACACACCGGTCCTATCACCTGGAACTCCAGACTGATAACAGCAGAAGCCAGGCTCTAGAAGTCCTTCATCTTAAAAGATTGGATTACCTTCAGTCCTTCAGTGTTACAAAAATGGTAATGTGGTGAGCAGAAGCAACCCAGCCACTCCAAGACTAGAAAAAAAAGACAACAGGTCCCTGGGAATCCAGAAGGAACCAAAAAGAAAAATTAAAACTGCAAAGAAGTTAATGAGATAGGCTACAAGGCAGAGAAGGAAACAATAAGTCTGAACTCACTCCCTGTTCCTGTCTAATGGGCTCACTGAGTCTTTAAAACCAAAGTGAAACCTGGGAGCTCTAGGAGGTCCTAAGGAGAAAAGGCAGGGCTTCAGTGCCTCCAGTGCTGTAATCTGCAGGCACAGTGTGGAGCTCTGCTCCCAGAGACCTCGCACAGGAAGTAGCAGGTGAGCATCCCCTGTGCACGTGCCCACCACATCCGTGAAGAGTACATGGGATTACTGGTACAAATTCTCAACGGTGAGTGTGATCATGCTATGTACATATAATGTACCAATAAAGATTTAAGTAAAAAAAATTGGAAAAAGAAATTTTGAAATCTTTTACTCACCTCTTTCCCCCTTCTTTTTAGTCTTTCCTTATTTTTATTATCAAAATAATTTATTTAATTTCTCATCAGTTTCTTTATTTTTCCTTTACTTACTTAATTTTTTATTTTATTTTATTTTTTATTATCTTTATTGGTACATTACATATAGGCATCACGATTGCACTCCATAATGGGGATTTGTACCAGTATAAGACACAACTTAATTCTCATTTTTTCCCATAGCCCTACCCACCCTACTGCCCCCGCATATTCATAAAATTTGTTTCCTTACTCTTTTGTTATAATCTCATTATTTTTCATCCTTCACCCTATTTTACTTTGAGCATTTTCTATTTCACAATATATAACATACAATTCTAGGACTCATTTACATCTTTATTTTCTCATACCAGAGAAAAGATGTGATACGTACCTATCTGTGCCCTATTTATTTCACTTATGAGGATATCCTCAAGGTATGTCCATTTAAGTATAAATGATTCAAACTTATCATTTTTATGGCAGAGTAATACTCCATTCTGTTGAAGAACCACAGCTTTTTTATCCATTCTCCAGTTGACGGACACTTGGGTTGTTTCCAAGATGTAGCAATCACAAATTGGGCTGCTATACTTAATTATATAAATATCCTGCTAGGTTTTTGTTGTTGTTGTTGTTGTTGCCTTTACTTACTTAATTCTATAAATATCCTTCTAGGTTTTTTTTTTTTTTTTTTTTTTTTTTTTTTTTTTTTTTTTTTTTTTTTTTTTTTTTTGAGACAGGGTCTCGCTTTGTAGTTCAGGGTGGCCCTGAGCTCACTATGTAACCCAGGCGAGCGTCGAACTCACTGCAATCCTTCCATACTCTGCCTCCAAGAGCTGGGATTACAGATGAGAGCCACCATGTCCAGCCTTGTAGTGTGTAGAACTGATTGTTGATAGGTGTGAGTCACCACACCCGGCACAGTGGTATGTGGTTACCAGGGACTGAACTCAGAACCTTGTGCTTGCCAGACAGATGCTGGAACCACTGAGCTAAGTACCTGGCCCTATCCTTCTAGTCTTTAATAGGATCCTTTGTCCAACTTCTCCCTCTTCCTTGTATTTTATAGTTTGTTTTGATATTTTTCTTTTATTTATTTATTTATTTTTTATTTTTTTGAGACAGGGTCTCACTTTGTAGTTGAGGCTGACCCTGAGCTCAGCCTCAGACTCACATCACAGCAATCCTCCTGCCTCTGCCTCCCAAGTGCTGGGATGACAGGTGTAAGCCACCACGCCTGGCACTGTGGTATGTGGTACTGATTGCTGCTGGGGGTGAGTGTCTAACCAGTACTGTTGTATGTGGTTACTGGGGATCAAACTAGGCCCTTGAGCTTGCAAGACAGGCACCGGAACCACTGAACTAAATCCCCGGCCCTTGATATTTTTTTCTTGCATGACTCCTTTCCAAACCCTCTTTATCTTTAATGTGCAAACATTAAGCTTTATTAGTGTTTATACAGTAAGTTAATTCTATAGAATTACTATTGAATTTTTCTACCATTAGTAGAACTATAGCTTGTATAGGGTAACCACATTTAGGTGTTTGTCAATATCTGAGTTATTCCAATATTTACACTATAATTCTGGATTTGTGGTTAGAAGTGGCACCAAATTGCCTCTTCTTGTATGTTAATATCAAATATTAACATATATATGATACATTATTAACATTAATATTAACATTATTAGCATTAATATTAACATTGTATGTTACCTCTGTAGCTCATTTGCTTGCCACTGCCAGGGTCTTATAATTGTTGCTATTATCAAGTTTTCTTTGTATGCCAATACCCACATATCTTTTGTGACACTAACAATACCAGGAAGCATTCTCAGAGAACTTTGTGTTCAGTTAATTACATTATATCCCCCTCCTATATTAATAGAGGTGGTCAGATTTTAGGGCAGAGGGAAAGGACTATTGTTAATTATGCCCAAAGAACATCACAGAAAAGTTGAATAAATAAACATATTTCTAGAGTAGCAACATAATCTTTTCACTATTGTCGCCAAATACTGCAGCACACAACACAACACAACAAAACAAATACAAAACATGAGAAGGCAAGGTAAGAAAAAGACACCCCCCCAACTCCCACCTCCCCAAAGGCAATCAAGGGAGAATAAAGCAGGAAGATAGCATAAGCCCCACATCTAAATTACTTGGTAGTATAACAGAGGTTAGAAAATAGACAAAAGAGGTGCTCAGAGGAATCACAGAAGATATAACTCAACAGATAATGTAAGTAATAACTAAAATGATCAAGGAGATTTCAGAAGAGAGCAATAAAAATCTAGCTATGCTAAACAAAATGATATGAAACATGAAAGAACACTTTAGCAAAGAACTGCAGCCCGTGGAAAAGTTTCAATCAGATTCAGGACATTAAAATTTGTACTGAAATTATGAGCAGCAGAGGTGACCAAGAAGACTAAACATTCTGAATAATCCAATATTAGTCAAAGAAGGTGAAGAATTTATTTTTTTAAAATATCAATTTAAAAAGCACCCTAATCCCAATGAATTCACTGCCAAATTCTCCAGGAACTTTAGAGAAGATCTGATGACCATACTCCTCGAGTATTTGAATGAAATTGAAAAAGAAACAGTATTTCTAAAGTCATTCTTGGAAGTAAGCATTACCCTGACTCCAAAAGCAGAAAATGACCCAACCGTAAAAGACAGCTACAGGCCAATTGCATTAATGAACATAGATGAAAAATCCTCAACACTGTAATGACAATAGAAATGCAGCAAATCATCCCAAAGATCACTCACTCCAACCAAGCAGGATTCATTCCAAAGATGCATGGACAGTTCATCATAGATAAGTTGAAAGTATAGTATGCTATATAAAAAAATAAGGACAAAAACATGCACAATCATTTCAGTAGATGTAGAAAAAATAAAATCCAACATCCATTGATGATAAACCCTTTGAAGAAAACAAATGTGGAAGGACCTTATCTCATTCTGATCAAGGCCATCTATGATAAACCAATGGTCAAATACATGTTAAATGGAGAGAAGCTAAAATCTTTCTCTCTAAAGTTAGAAGCAAGACAATGATGTCTGTTCTCAACATTCCTTGTCAATATAAGTCTTGGAACATTATCTGGAACAATAAGCCAAGAGGAAAAAATTAACAGAACATATATAGGAGAATAATTATATTATCATTATTTGATGATGACTTGATCTTTTATGTAGATGACCCCAAAAACTTCACCAAAAAACCTCTACACATTACCAGTTCAATAGCACACAATGTTACAATGACAACACACAAAAATCAATAGCATTATTATTATAAATTCACCAAGAAAGAAATTAGGGAAACAATGCCTTTTATAATAGCATTAAGAAAAATGAAATGCTTAGGAATTAACCTAAGGGGGGAAATGAAAGACCTCTATGATGAAAAGTACAGTACTCTGAAAAATTATGTTGAAGAGGATATCAGGAAATGTAAAAATATTTCATTCCTGAAAAGACAGAATTAATATAGTGAAAATGGTCATATGCTCAAAACTATTACTATACAAATTTAACACAATACCAATTCAAACACCCATAGAATTTCTCACATAACTAGATAAAATAATCCTAAAAGTCATATGGAACCAGAATAACAACTTAGAATAGCAAAAGCAGTCCTTGGCAATAAGATCAATGCAGGAGGCAACGCTTTCCCGAGCTTCAAGTTATACTACAAAACTATAATGATCAAAACAGCATGGTACTGGCAAAAACCAGATTATGGGTCAGTGGAAGGAAACAGAATGTACAGAAACATCTTCAGCTGTCTCCACTATCTTGTATTGATAAGAAGGCCAAACACTTTTGCTGGCAGAAAGAACTTATTAAACAAAATGATGGTGAGAAAGCTGGTTATCCATATGCTGAAGATTGAGCACAGAGGTGTATCTCTCATCATGTACTAAATTGAAATCAAAATGGATCAAAGATCTAAGTATTAAAACAGAAATAATGTGTTGGAAGAAAACATTAGTAAAATTCTGAAAGACATAGGCTTAGGGAACTTCTTTCTGAACAGAAACCCAGCACATAAAAAATAAGGCCAAGAATCAACAAATGGGATCATATCAAACTGAAAAGCTTCTGTACAGCAAAGAAAACAACTAACACTGAAAAGGCAGTTTAGAAAATGGGAAAAAATGTTGTCAGCTACTCTTCAGAAAAAGGACTATTATCTTCAATATATAAAGAACTCATAAAATTTAGACCCCAAATTAAAAGGCCTCATCAAAAATGGGAATGATACATGTCAGTGGAGAAGTACAAATTACTAATAAATGCATGAAAAAATGTTTACCCATTGCTGGTTGTCCAAGAAATCCAAATTAAAACAACAATGAGATTACATTTCATAAAACAAAGAATATCTAATTAAAAAAACTAATCATAGGAGCTGGTGGTGATCACGTAGAGAGAAGGAGTCCTGATTGTTTGTGGGAGTGTAATCTGGTTCAAGCACTATGGAAATCATTGTTGGATTATAAATGAAACTAACACTAGAAATTATATTCAACTTAGATATTCATTTTCTAGGTTTCTTCTTGAGTGAATTAAAGACAATATATTACAGTGGCACAAGCAAATCAGTGTTTATAGCAGCATGATTCACAATAGATAAATCTTGGAATCAGTCCAATTGGCCATCTATAGATGAATAGATAATGAAAATGTGATACTTATGCACAATGGATCACTACCCTGCCATAAAAGTATAAACTTGAATGATTTATAGGAAAAGTGATGGAATTTAAGACCATACTATCAAGTGAAATAAATCAGTTGCAGGAGTTTAAATATCACATGGTTTCTTCTTATATGAGAAACCTGAAATACCAATAAAGATAAAAGACAGAAAGAGCAAATAGTATGATAGCTCTTTAGCATTTGGGAGGGAACCAAGAGATGGATAGAGGAAAGAAAAAGGAGAGGGACATCAGATTTAAAAAAAAAGGAAATCACAAAGTTTGCACATGCACCAAGTCCCTATGAGTAATGTGAATGTGTTCATTATTTATGCCAGACATGTCAATTGTCATCTATCAATATATCATCTATCTATCTATCTCCAAGAGATGCTGGGGTTCAGAGGAAAGGGTAATGGGATTAAAAAGAATTAAGATGTGTCAAGTACATATACCAATTCCCACAATGAATTTAACCATTATACTCTGCAAAGATGGACTAAAAAAGAAACTAAAAATTTCAATCCTCACCCAAACCTGTCACCTGGATTCTTAGCTGAATAGATATTGGGGAATCTGTCATTACTGGGACCAACTAAATTGTAAGTCCTGGAATTTGGGTGAAGAACCACATCCTGTCCCCACCACCTTCCTTTCTAGAGGAATAACTATTTTCAATCACATCCCCTTCACCAAAGTCTATACTTGGGGCTCATGAGGCCTCTATCCCAGTGAGGCTAAAAACCTGGCCATTCTAGTGATAAAGCCATCTGTGCACAGATGCAGTTCCTAGGAACTTCAAGCAAAATTACATACTTGGGCAACACTATCATAAACCTCTTTTAAAAGAAAATAATTGCAAGCTCACCCAGATTGAATTCTGTTGTAAGACAGGAGGTGTAGCCTGACCACTGGTGTAGTGGGCCACTGCAATTGACCAAATGTTCCTTTCCACCTTATAAGGGTATTGATGTAAACTGGATTGATGAGGAGAAGTTATCCCAGAGAAGCTAGTCAACTATGCAATGTAAGACCTGGGAATATGGACACTTTCAGAAGATAGCAAAAAGAGAAACTGGCCAGAGATGTTAGGATATCACTTCACCTTACCTCTCAGAAAATCCTTGCAGAGGCTGTGCATAAGTTCTCTGTTTGGTGTCCTATGTGGGACCACTCATAGATGGCCTAGGTGAAAATACTTCTTGGCTCCACCCACCATCTAAACACTGTACAGAACTGTCTTCCATCTCTCAGATTTTTATCTCAGGGCCAAGGCACTTCATCTGACTGTCTGAGCTGGGCCATCATTCAGCTGAATTAAAATCAACTTCTGCAGAAGGAACTTAAATTACTCCAAGCCCAGTGTGTGTCAGGACTCACCCATGGCTGCTCTGTGCTAGACTCCACCCCTTGAGTGCTTTGTTACCTGCTCTTTAGGTCCCTCAGGACATCTATCTATCTTCCAGACATTGGTGGCTTCCCCTGGACTCCATCATCCCACGACACAGTTTTGATCCTTCTCAGTCTAGTTTATTCCTGTCTCCACCACAGACACAGGGCTTCCCAAAGGGCACAGGTAGAGTGAAGGTTTGGTGGTCATTGTGCCCATGAGCACATGAGGTACTTTGTTGACATTAAATTTCCCTAATATAATTGGAAAAAGAAAACAAGCATATTCAAATATACATATATAAAATTTTTAATACTGTAGATCAGCATATGAAAAACCATAAGAAGCTATGAATTATTTGTATTCTCATGTGTATTTCTGAATTCCACTTAACTTGATATAAATTTCTTACACATTTCCAAGTAAATTCATATTCTAATAGTATCTTACCATAAATCAAGTGAAAAATTTCTGGTTTATGTGACAAAACAGGAAATACTCATATCATTGAAGCAATAAAGGAAATCTACTTGCAATTAGCCATGTAAAATTGCTTTCATATAGAAATCATAATCAAATATCAATATCAGAAAGCCAAAATTATATGATATCAATACCATACATGAAATAAAATTTTCAAGCTACTTCCATCTCACTAAAAAGGAACACAATTTCAAAACATCATACAGAAATCACAAGTTAACTTCCAAGTAGTCAAAATAGAAGAGAAACCAAGATAGCAAGCACAGGATTTTGTCCCTCCCCTAGTCCTTCACTACTTCAAAAGCTTTCTGTTCTCCGCAAACACAGACTGAGAATGGAGCTCATTTTGTATGGGGTGAGAACTAAGCCAGTGGCCTGGCTGTGGGACACTTTTGGTCCCTGTCATGCTTCTTGTCCCTCAATGACCCTCATCATATTTTGTTCCTCTCTCAAAGCCTCCACATATAGATGTGGGTAAGACCTGGGAGATGCTCTCTCAAGCTGGGCTACATGCTCCAGGACTTTCATTTTGCTAGTTTCAGCATGAGCCCTTGGACCCCACAAGAACTCATGGCAAGCAGGGTCACTGTTAGGAACCTGCTGGTACACAAGGTACTGTTCCCGTACGAAATCCTCTGTGATGAATTTCCAGGGATCTCCAATAATAACATTCTCTCTCTGAGCTAGTATCTTCCTATTTGTCAGGAGTTCCCTTAGCTCCTCCTCACTGACACGATTGCCCTTTATGAAGATTGCACTCAGGATGAATATCAGGAGGTCGATTTTGGGCATGACCTGATCATCATCATCATCCAGTATTCCGTGGAAAGTGAGACCCAAGATGGGGACAAGGACATATGTGTGGCCAGGGGGATCCACTTCCCTCACTTCTATGCCAAACCCTGGACAAATGCATGTACAAAGTTTCCTGAATATCAGAAGGAAATGCTCACGGTAACCACGGTCCACAGTGTGCAGCATTTCTTCCATGGTGACCTGCTCCTTCATTTGATACTTGTGGAGCAGGAATCGCACCAAGTTATCCAATTTTTCATTTCGGAGCAGATGGTGCTGGATCTGAGTGAAGGTAACACCCTGTGAGGTGCTTGCACCCTCCGGATCTTGTCTGATGGAGCACTCTCTGGATGGGCTCTCGTGACTAGAAGCCATGGCAGCAGGGGCAGCAGAGATATCCTGAAAAATTTGAAGACAGCTTAGTGCCCCAGGCCCAGGCTCTTCTTTTTGTGTGGTTTCAGTTGCCATGTAAGTGGAAGAGGATACAGAGGAAGCAGTGGCCGCTGTTTCTTCTTCCTTATCATTACAAACCCTCACGCCCATGAGGACCCATGCACTACTTTGGCCAAGACAGCCTTCCCCTAGCTTGCTGATCTAGCTCCGCTGACTAAGAGGGGTCATGATGTTCCATAGGGACAGTAAGACCTTGCTATTGAAGACTCAGATGCCTGGGGGAAAGAAGGAAATTATTAGTATTTTCAGCTAGGAACAAAGCACTTGCTGCCTCCAACAAAGGCCCACTATAGGTATTCTCTTTGAGGAGTGTTCTAAGTCTTCACAGGCTAGTGTCATCCTGCAAGCAATATCCTTATGAATATTGAATATGAATTAATGAAGCAAGCCTGCTGTTCAATCTGCAGTTGAACCTCAGAGGACAAGGTCTCAGGAAGAGAGTAAGGAACATGGAGCCGGTTCTATGAGGTGTCCAGACTGAGGTGGGCAACCCTAAGTCCCTATCAGGTAGTTTTACCTCACCTTCACTCCTGACACTGCCCAGCGTCCTCTGTTGTGTGAGCGCAGGACACTGCTTCCCCACAAGACTGTCACCACCAGGATCCTGGAGCTCCTGTAAGACACATAGAAGGCCCTGAGGCTGCAGACCACAGGGACAGTCCTGCTTCCACAGCTCTTACAGGACTTGTGGCCTGGTCTCTGTGATCTCCCTATTGTTTTGGGTACATTGTCCTCTCTCTGTTCACTCAAGGACCTTTATAGTTCTTGAGCAGGGCCTAGACCCAAGCTCTTCACTGGCTTGGGGCAAAATTTAAGAAAAAGCATCTTTTTCCTTGAGAGGGACTGGAAAACACCAATGGGACACACATCTGGCTACAACAGCCTGGGGGAAATAGCTGGAGGTGGAAAAACTCAGCAGAAGCTTTGTGCCCTATGAAAGGGAACCTCTTCTATCTTGGGACTGAATTTGAGACCATGTGTTTATGAGTTAGGCACCTGAACCACCGAGCTAAACCTCCAGCCCAATCTGTTTCATCATTATCATATAAATGGTTAAGTCTGTGACCCTCTCTACAAACACAGGCTCACCCTGGGACCACACAGAAAGGTTGTTGGGAGGCTTTCCATAGGTCTGATTACAGGTAATAGAAGGGACAGACTGAAGCTGGCGTACTGTAGGTTCATGTGAGTGGGTTCCCTCCACCCTTGATAAATCCTAGGATCCTACTGCTGTCCTGGTACCCGCCCTCTTGTACAAAGGCCTTCAACTCACTGAGACTAATGATACCGGACTAAGAGAGCAGCCTCTGCTGGAAAATGTTCTTGGAGTTTCTGGGATGGTGGGAAGCTCAGGTCCAGTATCAGAGGAACAAAAGCCCATCTGTGTTAGAGTCAGGAGTGACCTAAATCCTACGTCAGGCTCTCCATCTTGACTTTTGGCAGATATGGAAACTGTGTCCCATTTATCAGTTGGGTTTCCTGTGCCCACCTGTAAACCACCTTTCAGATACAGTTTGTCACTTCCCTGAGATCTCTGGGATTTTCAAAAGAAGTAAGAAGCCTCCCATCTTGTCACTCCTTCATGGGGATGTCAGTGCTGACTGCAAGACCTGTGCCCATCTCTCTTGTGAAACAGAACTCCTCCTGCAGTTTGAATGAGATTTCCCCAGAAAGTCCCATGAGATTGTAGGGGAGACTCTTACAAGGCGATTGGATCATGGGGATCACATCTGGTTTGACTTGAGGAGGTGGGCCTCTTAGAAAGAAGGGGGTCAGTATGGGTGTGACAGAGCAGGTTACATCTTCCTTCCTGGCTCCTGCCTTCACTCTCTGTTCCCTGAAAGACTTGTGGTGAGAAGCTTTCCTCTCACCAGGCCCTGCCACTCTGCTATTCTTTCTTTCTAAATGGTGACAAGGAGACAAACACAAAAATTAAGATGTAATATGTATATAAGCAAATTCTCATGACAAATGCAATCATTATGCATTACAAACCTACTAATAAAAATCTAAGAAGATATCAAAGACTACAATGCACAGAGTGAACAGATCCATATGGAATTCCTTTCTATCTCCTGTGTTTTGGGAAATGTACTGAATGTGGACACCACCAGTGAAACCTGGGGGGTTCAAGATGTCCCAGAAAGAAAAAGCAATGGTTCAATGGACCAGCAGTTGCAGCAATCTTGCAGGGACACTGTGGAGTTCTGTCCCCACAAAGTCCATACGTAGGAATCATCAGGGGACTGACCCCTAACTGGGTGAGAAATAGTCTCAGGAAAGAGCTGTGGAAGGCAACCACATTAGAAAGAGATGCAGTGAAGGTTGTGTGCTCATATGGGGAAGGCACAACTCTTGCTTTTATAGGCAGAGCTCAGTCCAAGACTGAATTACTCTGGATCTCAAAATGTAAGAATTGATCATCCCAGCCCTTGCAGAGACTAAAAAATAGAAAGAATGAATAAATTGAAGAGTTGGTTCTTTCAAATAATAACAAAATTGACATACCCCTCAGTATACTTATTAGAAAAAAGGGAAATTGGACCAGAATCCAAGCAATTAGAAAAGTAGAAGTCCAAATTGCAATATACACTGCCCAAATCCAGAAGGTAATTTGTAATTATTTTAAGAACCTAATAAAATGGGTAATTCAAATGAAGTGCATAAATTCCTACATATATATGAACTCTCAAAGCTGAAAAAAATATATACAAATTCTGAATAACCAAATACTAGTCAAAGAAATTAAATAGTTTTTATATAAAAGAACTATTCCCAAAACCTGGATCCTGACAAATTCACCGCCAAGTTCTACAAGAACATTAGAGATGATCCAATGCTGACACTCCCCAAACTCCTTAATGAATTCAAATGGGAAGCAAGATTGCCAAAGTCATTCTGGAAGCCAGAATTACCCTGATCCAAAAGCCAGAAAGCAATGCGAACAAAAAGGAGAACAACAGGCCAATGACTTTTATGAACTTCAATGCACAATCCTTAGTAAGATGCTGGCAAACAGTATGCAATAAGTCATCACCAGACAAGAAGTAGGATTTACTCCACAGATACAGAGATGGTCCAACATACACAAATCTGAAATTTAACCTACCTGATAAGGAGAAGCAAGGATTAAAAAGTTACCATTTCTCATACCAGAGAAAAGATATGATATTTACACATCTGTGATGTATTTATTTCACTTATGAGGCTGTCCTCAAAGTACGTCATTTGAGTATAAATGATTCACTCTTATCATTTTTGTGGCAGAGTAATACTCTATTCTGTAAAAGAACCACAACTTTTTTATCCAGTCTCCAGTTGATGGACATTTTGGTTGTTATACTGTGAAATAGAAAATATTCAAAGCAAAATGTAAATAATGAGGGGAAAGTATAAATAATGAGGGGAAAAATAATGAGATTATAATAAAAAAGAAAGGAAACAAAGCTTATGTATATAGAGGGTGGGGGTGGGTAGGGGTATGGGAAAAAACTAGAATTAAGTTGTGTCATATACTGGCACAAATTCTCATTGTTGAGTGCAATTATGATGTGTACGTAATGTACCAATAAGGATTTCAATTTTTAAAAAGTTAACTTTTCTGTAGACACAGAAAGAAATTGACAATATTCAGCACTATGCATGAATAAATTCCTGAAGAAAACAGATATAGAAAAAAAATGCTCATTCTGAAAAAAGCCTTATATGACAGACTAGTGGCCAATTTCAGATGAAATGAGGAAAAACTGAAAGCTTTCATTCTAAATTCAGAAACAAAGGAAGTATGTCTGCTGTGACCTCTCATTTTTCTGTAGAATTCTCAAAACAGTAGCCAGAATGGACAGCAGAGCACCTGATCTAGGACATCATGCTCTCACTTCACCTGAGAGTCACTCTTACTCTGATGAAATCCTTGCAGATAAGTCCCCGGATTCTTGCCCTGTGCAGGACAACTGTTTCCATGCCTTTCCCACATGAAATATCCTCTCAGTTTCACCCTCTATCTAAAAGCACTGCTCAGAGCAGTCTTCCATTCTGTCAGGCTTTGATCTTAGGCCTAAGATGAGGGCATGGCCTTGACCACCATGCACCTGCATTAAAACCAGCTACTGCAAAAAGAACTGTAGTTACTCCAGGCCACAGACCACTGTGGCTCAGAACTATCCTATGGCTACTTTGTGCTAGACCCCTTCTGTTCAGTGCCTTTGTATTTACCCAGTAGGTCTTTGAGGACATCTCTCTATCTCCTGATACTGGCGGTTCTCTTGATCTCCACCATCCCACTGGGGAGATGTGATCCTGCTCAATCTAGTCTACTCATATCTACAGTACAGACACAGGATCTTACAGAGAGCATGCGTGCAATGATGGTTTGGTAGTTGATGGGGTGGTAAGCAGATGGAATCCTTGGTTCATAGGATTTTTCCCTAATATTCTTCAAGGAACCAATGTATTAATGTATACATATATTCCTAATACTATAGATCAGCATGGAAAAAGAAGCCATGAGTTGATATTTATCCTTATGTTTATTTCTCATCTCCTTCTAATGTGATATAAATTTCATAAATATTTCCAAGGAAATTTGAATTCCATTCCTTTTTTATCACAAGGAAAATGAAAGTATTTCCAGTTGGTTTTACGAAAGATCAGACTTACACATGAAGTGGAAGAGTAAAATTCATGTGTGATCAACATCATGTTCACATCAGAAATTACAATAAACTCTTAACATCACAAACCTAAATATACATGTGAGATGAATATCATTCATCAAGATATGTAAACTTCTTTATTCTTGCAAAAAAAGAATTTCAACTTCATAGAGAAAACATGTCAATTTCCAAATAACTCAAATAGAACAGACATCAAGATGGTAAGCACTTTGTTTTCCCCTCCTACACTAACTCTTCACTATTTAGAGAACTTCCTGCTTTGCAGAAACACACAAGGAAGAACAGGCCTCAATTCACAAGAGGCAAAAGCTAAGCCACTGATAAGGCTGCAAATAACCCCTGTCTCTGGCATGCACCTTGCACTCTCAGTGGCCCGTAGCTCATGCATGCGCAGCCTCTTGTTCCTCTCTCAAAGCTCTTCATACAGTCTTGGTATGACTTGAGATTTCTCTTGTAAACTCAGGTCAAAGCTGTAGGACTTTCATCTCACTGGTTTGAGTGTGGGTCCTCTTACCCCACAGGAACTCAGTGAGCAGAATCATTATATATTTAATTGTATTAATCTCCATATAGTTAATTAACTATAAGATTACTGTTGAAACTTTTTGTAACATTAGTGGTACACCACAGTGTATATCTGTTGTGTTTAGTCCATATTAGCTGTGTGTAAATATCTGGGTTATCTTAATACATGCACTATCATTGTGGATTTCTATTCTATTATTAAGGGTAGTACATAATTGGTTCCACTTATATTCAGTTTTTCTTGGGTGACATCACTGTAGCTGATGTGCTTTCACATTTCCAGACTCACATAATCGCTGCCATTAATGGATCTTCTCTGTCTCACTACTCATGTTACCTTTGTGACATTAACCATATGGGAGCACACTCCACATGACTTGGTACTGGCCAAATTAACAAAGGTGGTCAAATCTTAGGGCAGAACAATGGACTATACTTAGTTTTGCCCAAAACATCCCTGAAAAGTAGACCAACTAAATAGATCTCTACACTAGCAACAAAGTCTTTCTACTCTAGGTGCTATAAAAGTCAGCACACAAAAAACAAGCAAAGAATCAAGAGAAACATTAAACAGAAAGCAAGAAAATTCTTCCCCAAGCTCCCAACCCCCCCAAGCCAATTCACGGGGCATTGAGGAGAATAGCATAAGTCACACTTGCAAATAATTTGAAAAAATTAAGGAGGAGATTAAAAGATATACTGAAGATGTGTTCAGTAGGATCAAAAAAAAATGTAGCTAAAAAGGAAATGAAAATAATAACCAGAATGATCAAAGAGCTTTCAGAAGCCATTAACAGAAATCCAGCTGAGCTAAACAAAACTATACAAGCAATGAATGAACACTAAAGCAAATTAAGAATTTTCATAGACCTTAAGGATCAAGGTCCATTAAAATGTTTCAATCAGAAATTTGAAAGATTGAAAGTTTGTTAATCGTGTGGTGGTAAAAATGACAAAAAGATGTAGAAATTCTGAATATCAGACACACTGAAATATTGCAGTTTGGTTTATATGAGACACTCAAAATGAAATAAAGTACAAAATAAAATATATACAATAGTAAATATGCAGATATACCTTTTGCATATGGGAGGGAAGGAAAAAATGGAGAAAGAAAAGAAAGGAGGTATGTCAAATAAAAAAGGGGAAATTATTAATTTTGAATTCTGAATTATGAATTTTGTACATGAACAAAGTCCCTATGAACAATGTGATCCTTATGTACTCTAAGCATATATAGGGCACATATACACACATATATGTACATATGTATATATATATTTTTTTTTTCAAGACAGGCAAGGAATGGGAGGAGAACTAGAGAAAGGGATAAAAAGAGCCCATAAGTATCATGTATATGTACCAACTCCCCATGATGAGTGTAATCATTATGTGTTACAAACATGAACCAATAACGAATGAACAGTCTTTAGTCCTCACCCAAGCTCCTCAGGTTGATTCCTGGCAGATCTCGGCCTGCTTCTTTTGCTGACAGGATCTGTCTCTTCCTGTGATCTGGGTTCCCAGAAGATCCTGGCCTTTTCCTTTTGTTGACAGGACTCGCCTCCTCCTGTGACTGGTGAAAATCCTCACAGCAAAGCCCACCTCTCTGGGACCAGGGAGACAAAACTCAGCACATCTGGACACCTGTGTATGGAGTTTCCCCACGACTGACAGAGGAACTGGATCCAGAGGCCCTTCCCTATTGGTGCAGGCCCAGTGTGCACACTTCCCTGCCAGTGACCAGCACATGTGTCTGGAAAATCAAGGCCACCATCTCCCTGGGACAGCAGAGGTGGAAGGACGGGCAGGGTGAATCTTGTACAAAATCCTGCCTGAGGCCACCCCAACCTGCCAGCAGGGACAGACTTCCCATATCTTTGGTCTGCTGACCTGAAACCATACTGGTCAGATCAAGGCCTCCACCTGTCTAATGCCAAGAGCTAGGGGCAAAGGTTCTGACATCTGGAAGGATGTGAGGTGCAATGTCCTCTCAAAGTCACTGTAAGTCCTGAAAATCACTTTGAGTTCTGGAAGCAACCTCATCCCTCCCTGGTCTGAGTTTTCCTCCTCTAGAATTCAGATAGGAATTCAGGACACAACTTAGATTGAAAGAATGTGCAGGCTGAGTTTCATCTGTCAAGTGTCCTGGGCCCCGAAGTCCTACTTGTATCTCATTTTGTGTGGGCCAGGTGCTGTGTCTTCCCTTTCATTGTGCCCTTGCTCCTTCTTCAAAGACCCTAACGTTCTGCAGGCCCTGAAGAGTTAGTCAGGATCCCCTGGCTGATAACCCTATGTGGGACTATGAATAGGACCAGCCTCTCTGGGGTCCTCTTTGTTCTGGGAGGAAGGGACCCTTCTCAGTGACCAACACTGTCACAAGGCCTCACCCACAGAAGTTGGCAGGCCATGCCTCCAGGCAGCATTCTCAGGACTTGCTAGCTGATAACTGAGGTGGGGAAGTCCCTCATGACTTCTATATCACATCATTCTGACCCTAAAAGGTGGCAGCCAGTGCATATCACATCCATCATGGTGTCTGGGCTATGACAAGATGGAATAACTAAAGAAGTCTTCACTTTGGTTCTTGGAACAACCTACCCTCCTGTCTTCTGTGGATGGACCTGAGAATGTTCACCTCTTGAAAGATCTGATTCTCAGAGTTCTGAGGGTAGAAGGCAGGATATCCTTGCTAGAATATAGAATAACTACTATTACCATGCAGCTTCACTTGTATAATTTGTTTTCTATTTCTCTTGCATTATTTATGCTCTGTTAAACAATAGTTGCTTAAAATTCAGTCTTCACCCACCAGAGCTGCTTAGGTTGTTTATTAGTATACACTGTGCAGCAACCGGGCTCAGGTGTCTTGCTGTCCTCCTGTTACATGGAGGTCACTGGAATCCCTCATATAAATGTTGCCTCAGACAACACAGTGTAGCAGAGGCAGGAGTTTTAGAACTTTCTTCCATCATCAGGAAATTCAGGCTGATCATAGGGGAAGTCAGAATCTGTGGAGTCCCTTTCTTTGGTTACCTTTAAACTTTCTGTGCTACAAAACAGCCGCAATTCAGCCTCACCAAGACTTGCAATCCAGACTCAGGGAAATCACCAGAGAGAGAGAGAGACAGAGAGAGAGAGAGGGAGGGAGAGACAAAGAGACAGAGAGATAGAGAAACAGAGAGAGACAGAGATGGATAGACAGAGACAGAGATAGAGATATAGACACAGAGACACACAGAAAACAAAACAAGGGTATCCTTTTGAATATGGAAGCAATTGATTCAAAAGTGGAAAACTCCAGAAACTTTTTCCAATGGTAAGCCACTCTAAAGCACGCTGTTGTAGTCAGCCCAGATCCCCATCACAGATGAGTGGATAAAGAAAACACTGAGTTTATATACAATCAAGTACCATTCTGCCATAAAGGAGGATACGCTTGAGACACTTGTAGGTAAAGGATTAGACCTTGAGACCATAATAATAAATGAAATATGCCAGATACACAAGTTCAAACATTGCATTGTTTCTGTTGGATCAGTAACATAAGGTATAAACAAGAAGCAAAGAATCGAGGATAAATATAAGTAGGAAAAATCTGTTCAAAGAGAAAAGGGAAGAGGAAGTGGTAGGAGGATGGAAGAAAAGAAACAAAAAGAGCTTTAAAGGAAAAATAATAATTTAAGGGCAAATGCAAATAGAAGTTTTGTAAACGAGGAGGGGATAGTGACAAAAATAGAATGAAGATGCATTATGTACATGTACAAATCCCCCATGATGCACAGCAAACATGAGCTAATTAAAAAAATCTACTGTGCCCTTCGAGGAATGTCTTGGGTCTTTTGAAATTGATTTCATTAGTACATTTTATATACACATTATGATCACATTCAACATTGAGAATTTGTACCCATACTTGACACATCTTTTTTTTATTGAAATCTTTATTGGTACATTACATATACACATCATGATTGCACTCCACAATACTACCAGTATAAAACACAACTTAATTCTCATTTTTTCCCATAGCCCTACCCACCATACCACCCCCCTATATACATAAAATTTGTTTCCTTTTTTTTTTTTTCAGGTTTTTTTTTTTTTTTTTGAGACAGGGTCTCGCTTTGTGGTTCAGGCTGGCCCTGAGCTCAGCCTCCAACTCACATCACAGCAATCCTCCTGCCTCTGCCTCCCGAGTGCTGGGATTAAGGCATGAGCCACCACTCCCGGCACTGTGGTATGTGGTACTGGTTGCTGCTGGGCATGAGTCTCCAGGCCCTGTATGGTATGTGGTTACCAGGGATCGAACCCGGGCCCTTGCACTTGCAAGACAGGCTCCGGAACCACTGAGCTAACTCCCCGGCCCATGTTTCCTTTCTTTTTTGTTATAATCTCATAATTTTTTCCCCTTCACCCTATTTCACTTTGAGTATTTTCTATTTCACAATATATAACACACAATTCTAGAACTCAATTACATCTTTATTTTCTCACACCAGAGAAAAGATGTGATATGTACCTATCTGTGCCCTATTTATTTCACTTATGAGGATATCCTCAAGGTATGTCCATTTAAGTAGAAATGATTCAAACTTATCATTTTTTATGGAAGAGTAATACTCCATTCTGTAGAAGTTTTTCGACACATCTTGATTCTCATTTTTTCCACCTCTCTACCCTCCCTACAAGACCCACTCCCTATATACATAAGCTTTGTTTCCATTTTTTTTGTTTTTATCATCAAAGATTTTTTTCCTTTCTTTAGTTTCCTCTACCCTTTTCCTTCCCACATCCCTTTTCCTTTTCCTTTTGAAAATTTTCTTCCTATTTCACAATACCTATCATATATTTTGGACCTCATTTACACCTTCAGTTTCTCATACAACATTTACACATCTGTGTTCTGTTTATTTCACTGATGAGTATGTCCTCAAGGTACATCCACTTGGGTATAAATGATTATAATTTATCATTCTTTGTGGCTGAGTAATACTCCATTTTATAACAAAAACACATCCTTACCCAGTCTCTAGTTGATGAACATTTGGACTGTTTCCAAGATTTAGCTATTGCAAACGGGGACTCAGGACAAACATAGGATAGCTTCACTTTGGGATTCCCAGTGCTAGACTCCCACAGTAACTGGGTGAGAGCCATTCTTAGGAAACAGCTGTTGATGGGAACTACACCAGAAGGGCATGGCTGGGGAGCTCTGTTTACAGAAAGGCACAGGCCCTGAGCTGGTAGCCAACAGCCAGGCTCAGCCTAATTTGTGGTGGATTTGATAATCTAGGCCTTGACTGTTTGAGAACTTTCAGAGAAAAATACAAAACAAAAGGATAAATATATTGAAGAAGTTTTTCTCTGCTTTTTGTTGTTGTTGTTGTTTTCTATTTTTTAAAACAGTCTCCCTATGCAGTTCAAGCTGTCCTTGAACTCACTATGAAGCCTAAGCTGACCTTGAAGTAGAATATCCTCCAGTGTCAGCCTCCTAAATGCTGGAATTTTAGACATGTACCACTATGAGCAGTGAGAGTCAGTTTTCTGAAAGAAAAAAACAAGTTCACAAACCTCTAGCTGTTCTTCCTAAAAGAAGGAAAATTCAGACCAAAATCCAAGCACTAATAAATGTAAAAATTGAAATCACAATAGACTGCCAAAATTTTGAAAATCATTTGCAACTACTTTAAAATCTAATAAGACAGAACATCTGTTGTACAAGAAATAACAACAAGAATCAATGAGGTTATATCAGACTAAACAACCTCTGTACAGCAATCGAATCAGTTAGTAGAATGAAGGGACAGTCTATAGAATGGGACATAGTTTTTCCCAGGTAGTCCTCAGACAGAAGAGTGTATAAAATACTCAGAAAAAGATCTCTAAAATTAAAGTTCCAGTAAAGGAACGGTCAGATGCCAGAACCTGCAGTATTGATTATGCGCAGAGTATTTTGTGAACAGTGCAGGCTGCAGTGAGTTAAATCTAATTGGCTGCCTTTAAGAAGCAAGTCTGACCAAAGCTGTGACTCACAGAAGCAGCTCATGAGCACTGCAGTAGCACACAGGTCAGTATGACCTTCCTGCTAACAGCATAGCTGAGGCCAGAGTCATAGCCTGTGAAGCTCTGGAGCTAAGATCACATCTGAGCTTCGGTCGGAGTAAATCACACCCCAAGTTCCACTCCCACAATTAGCATCTTCATAGCTAGAATGATAATGCTATAATTAAAACCATACATTTTATTTGTTTTGCTTTAATTTGAAAATGCTTTGACTCTTCTCTTTAAAACCCTGCCTGCAATAGTTTTATAATGATTTCATGTATTATATACATGTGTATTGCACCTTAATCCTAATTGACGAACAATAAAAATCAGTGGATACAGAGACCAGTGCCTTTTGCCAAAGGAACACTGGCTGTCTCAGTTCACACTTTTTCTTTAACTTTGTGTTAAGTTTGTCTTCAGTCTTGCATTGCATACTCAGTAGATGGGGACTGGAGAATTACTGCAAGAGTCCCCAGCAGGTAAGAGAGATGAATGAACACTTCACAGACAAAGAAATACAAATAGTCAACAGATATAATAAAAAATTGTTCAACATCTCTGGTCATTAGATAAATCCACATTGAAATAATTCTAATATTTCATACTACTATGCCAATCATTAAACAAAAAATAACAAATTGTGGAATGGGTGTGGTAAAAAAGGAATCCTCCTTCACTGTTGGTGGAAATATGAACTAGCATAGTACAAGCGTTATGGAAGTCATCAGGGAGATTTCTCAAAGATTTCTATCAAATTAGAAATTCCAAAGCCAGACAGAGTGGCACTTGTCTGTCATCCCAAGAAGACTGCCACAAGTTCAAAGCCAGCCTGGGCTACATAGTGAGCTAAGGGCCACCCTGAACTACAAAGTGAAACACTGTCTCAAAAAGCAAAAACATAAACAAAGAAAGAAAACCCCAGAAATCCCATATGATATAGCTAATCATTTTCTAGTAATTTTCCCCAAAGAGCTTAAGTCATAATACTGTAGTGATACATGCATACCAATGTTTATAACAGCACAATTTATATTAGCTAAACCCTGGAATCAGCCTGGACACCTATTAATAGATGATTGAATAAAGAAAATGTAGAACCTATGTATAATGGAATATACTCAGCAATAGCGGATGAAAAATATGAGACATGTGTAGGAAAATGAAGGCACTTGAAAAAAATATATATATTTTTATCACAATGCCCTTGTAGCATAGTTGCAAGTTGGAGATTGTGATACCTCCTGCAAGGTACTTGTTGCCTAGAATTATTTTTGCTATTCTAGGTCTCTTCTAGTTTCAGATGAGTTTTTGGATTATTCTCTCTAGTTCTGTGAAATATACTGTTGGAATTTCAATAGGAATTGCATTAAATCTATATAGCCATTTTGTAAGTATGGTCATTTTGAAAATATTGGTTCTTCCTACCCAGGAACAAAGGATGTCTTTTCATTTTCTGATACTGGCAAAGAAACAGACTCGAGGAGCACTGAAACAAATTAGAAGATGCAGAAAAACTCCAGACATACTAAGCCACTTCATCTTTGACAAAGGAGCCAGACACTCTCAATGGAAGAAAGATAGACTCTTTAACAGATGGTTATGGAAAAACTGGGTTTCAACCTGTCAAAGATTAAAACTAGACCTACATCTTTCACCACACACTAACCAGAAGTCAAAGTGAGTTAAAAATTTAAATATTAAAATAGAAACATTAAGCCTGCTGGAAGACAGGTTAGATATAACTCTTGGAGACATTGGCATAGGGAAACACTTTATGAATATGGGAACATGGAAGCTGGAAGAAAGAATCCAAAACTGGGATTTCATCTTATTAAAAAGCTCTTCACAACAAGACAAACCACTAATGGAGCAAAATGACAAGCTACGATGTGGGAAAAAATTTTACCAGCTGCTCCTCAAAGGTCTACTATCTAGAATGTATAAAGAGTCCTCAAATTTAAAGACCCAATTCAAAAGTGAGCATCTGATTTTAACAGTTTTAAGATCAAGAAGTAAAAGCACCAAAAAAATATATGAAAAAATACCCAACATCACTGGTCATTTGTGAGATGCAGATAAAAATAACACTGAGATTTCATCTCACTCCAGAATGAATGGCTGCTATCATGAAATAAATGAACAAAAAATGCTGGCAGGACTGTGAGGAGAAAGGAACTCTTCTCCACTGCTGGTAGGAGTGCAGACTTGTGCAACTACTGTGGAGATTCCTCAGAAAAACTAGGAGTAGAGTTTTCATTTGACAGCTGTTTCCATGATGGGTATATTCACGAAAGAATTAAAAGTATCATACTACAGTGACATATGTGCATCCATGTTTATAGCAGCTCAGATTATAATAGCTAAATCTTGGAAATAGTTCAAATGTCCACTAGCTGGAGACTGGCTAAAGATGCATTTTTTTTTTTTTTGATAAAATGGCTCAGTATTACTCAGCCATAAAGAATGATGAATTAGAGACTTTCATAGCTAAATGAATGCACATTGAGGCCATACTCATAAGTGAAATAAATAGGAAACATATGTGTAAAACCATATTGCTTCTCTAATGTGAAAAACTGAAAGTGTAAATGAAGACTAAAATGTATGATAGGAGTTGTGAAACAGGAAGAAAACATTCAAAGGGAAATGGTAACTGGGTGGATTCAGGGAAAAGCAAAGAAGGAAGACTCTTGCATTCTTTTATTTCTTTTAAATTTTTTTATTTCTTTCATTTTTTTTTGAGAGAGGGTCTTGCTTTGTAGTTCATGCTGGCCCGGAGCTCACTATGTGGCCCAGGCCAGCCTCAAACTCAGAGCAATCCTCCTACCTTCCTCTACCGAGTGCTGGGATTATAAATTTGAGCCACCACGCCCAGCACAATTCTTGTGTTCTGCATGTGCGTAAAACCAGCATCACATGGATGACACCAAGGCTTGCAGCCAGCTGGAGCAGTAGCCAGGTTTCCTTTTCTCTTGACTGCAGGGTTCTAGTGCCTATTAATCAAATCCCGAGGAACAACTTCTCTAGGCTGTCACCATTCTAGAATAATAGTGTCTTAAAGTTTTCCATTTAAAAGAGCCTTTCACTTTTGCAGTTCTGAAGTTTCAAGGGGAAGAATCCTGCTACTTCTTGTAATGCCCTCCAGCCATTATTCTATTCTTCTGTTAGTTGTCGACAATCAAGATCTCTTCTATCTGTGTAGGCCTCAACTGTAGTAAAGCTTCTTTCTGGCCAGTGTCGAAATATTTAAAGTAATTCTTCTGGGTTCTTTGCTGTTGATTGTTAACGTAAATCTGGCTAAAAGCCCCCCACAGTAGCCAGGCCACTGCCTCAGCATTAGACAGTCTTGAAATTTCTTCGGCCAGATTAATTTGTGTTCTGCCCTTAATCTCAGTCTCAGACAAAGTCTGTGGACCGGAGCAAAATGAAGACAAACATTCTGCCAAGGCATAACACACAGTGACGGAGTCCAGCAGCCAGTGCAGTCCTTCTTCCCAGCAGAAACCTCCTGAGCCTGTTCCTAATCACATTTCTCCTCTTCTGAGCTCTGATGAGAATCTTCCATACAATAGTACAGCCTAAGGGGTTCCTGCGCTGGGTTTTTTTCTCCTCACATCTTTGAACTTTTCCTAACTCTTTTCTTCCCATAAACCAGTTCCAAAGGCTCATGAGCCACGTGGTCAGGTAATAGCATAGTGTTATAGGTAGAAAGGGAGCTAGACAATTTTTTTTTTTTTTGAGACAGGGTCTCATTTTGTAGTTCAGGCTGGCCCTGAGCTCAGCCTCCAACTCACATCACAGCAATCCTCCTGCCTCTGCCTCCCAAGTGCTGGGATTACATGTGTGAGCCACCACGCCTGGCACTGGGGTATGTGGTACTGATTGCTGGTGGGCGTGAGTCTCCACACCCAGTATTGTATGTGGTTACCGGGGGATCGAACCCGGGCTCTTGCGTTTGCAAGACAGGCCCCGGAACCAGTGAGCTAATTCCCTGGCTTGCATGTGCATCTTTTTGTTCCTCTCTCAAAGCTCTTCATATAGTTCTGGTATGACTTGAGATTTTTTCTGTATACTCAGATCAAAGCTGTAGGACTTTCATCTCACTGGTTTGAGTGTGGGTCCTTTTACTCCACAGCAACTAAGTAAGCAGGGTCACTATTGGGCACAGCCGGTACCCTAGATAACTTTCTGTACCAAATTCTCCCTGATGAAGTCCCAAACTTTCCAGTACCAAAGCAGTTCCATGAGTAACATTTCCCTGGTTCTTAGTACTTCCTTTATGTCCTCCTCACTAGCACGTTTGTCCTCTAAGAAGACGAGAGTCGGGATGGATATCAGGAGTATGATTATGGAGTGGTCTGGTCACCATCCCCAGTGTCCCATTATAAGTCGCTCCCAAGCAGGGAGAAGGACGGATGTTTCCCCACAGTGATCCACTCCCTCCACATCAATGCCAAAGCCCACACACTTGCCCGCATGGAATTCCCCAAAGATGTGAGGAAAATGCTCCTTGCAACTGTGGCCCACACTCTAGAAATTCTGGTTCATTGATCAGCTGCTTCTTGTGATACTCAAGGCGTATGATCTGTGGCAGTTCACCTTCCAAGTCATGTAGTAACACACAGGGAGGATACAGTGGCCTAGCACGCCCCTGAGGTGTGTGGACCCTGCTCTTGTGCCTGCTGGATTCTCCCTACATTAGCTCCTTTGCGTGGAGACCATGGTAGTGGGACAGAGAATTCAGCCTGAGGATTCTGGGCCATCTTGTGTCCCAGCCCGAGGAACTTCCTTTGGAGCTGTCTCAGCTGAGGGTAGGAGCAGAACAAGGCCTTGGAGCATTGTCTTCTGCTGCCCCTCAGGCCTGAGAACCTGCTCGTGCACTGGGCCTTGCTTCTCCTTGGGCAGATTGGCCAGCATCCCCCAGCCTGCTGCGCTGGGTCCTCTGGCCATGCAGATATCATCCAGTTCCTTGGGAACAAGATTCCCAAATTCCAGACACTGCAAGGAAACTGTTTGGTGTAAATCAGAAGGAAATTTTTCTAATTGTTCTCTTCTCTTAGACATGTGTATTTTTCTTTTCTTCCATCTCTTCCTTTTTCTCTTTCCTTATTTTCATTCTCCATATAACTTCTTTTCTTTTCTCCTTTCTTGATTGCCCTCAATTTCCCAACAGTTTTTTCCATTACTTTACCTAATTCTATAAACATCCTCTGGTCCTTAGTAGGTGCAATTCGCCTGCTTCTCCCTCCTCATATCCTCCATTTTAAGCTCTCTCATTTTTCTCTAGCATTCTCCCTTTCTTTGTCCACTGTATCTTTAGTTGTATAATCACTAAGCTTTATTGATCAATTCATAATTCATTAAATCTATAACGTACTACTGAAGATTTCCTGTCATTACTGATGCTATAGATGTCACATTTAGCTTATATTAGCCATATGTCAGTATCTGAGTTGCAGTGAGGTTTACAGCACCACTGTGCATTTCTCTTCTATTGCTAAGGGGGGTACCTATCTGGTTGCACTTGTACATTAATATCCAGGTTTTGATGCATGATGCTGCTGTAGCTGATTTGTTTGACACTGCTAGGTCACATAACTGATGCCATTAGAGCATTTTCTCTCTATGCCAATACTCAGATTACTTTTGTGACACTTACAACAGTGGCCCTACTCCTTGACAACTTGGTGTTGGGCCAATTACAGTGCATCCCCCTCTCCCAAATTTATAGAGGCAGTCAGATGTTAGGACAGTGTATACTCATCATCCCTGAAAGCAAACTAGCTAAAAAAAATCTCTCTAACAGCACCAAGATCTTTGCACTCTAAGTGCCATAAACTTCAGCACAAAACAAAATTTTTAAAAAAGAGAGAGAGAGAGAAACATGAAAACCGAAGGTAGGAAAATTCCTCCCCAAACTCAGAATTCCCTGAAGCCAATCCAGAGGGTGCTGAAGAAGAGATTAGCATACAAATTATAAATGAGCTAGTATCAATGAAATTGGATATATCTATATATCTATATAACTATATATATATATAACTATATATAAATATATATATTTTTATATATATGAAAAATTCCAAGTGAAAAACCAAGAAGAGCTGAAGTCCCAGTGGATTATCTACCAGTGTCATCAATGACTATGGAGAAGACTTAGTGAACTCTTTCATAAAGTTGAAAGGAATCAATACTCTCACAGGGATTCTTCAAAACAATCATTGCTGGTGGTCCCCAAACCAGAAAACCCCACAAAAAAGAAGTGAAATAAAAAAGAAAACTACAGGCCAATCTCTTTAGTGAACACAGGTGCCAATATTGTCAATAAAGCACCAGCAAACAGAACACAGCACATCCTTCTAAATATCATACAATATGACACAGAAGGATTATTTTCAGGGATACAGGGATTGTTCAACATGTGCCAAACAAACATGTAGTGCACTGTATAAACAGAATCAATTACAAAAGAACACATTGTCATTTTCATGGATGCAGAAAAAGTACCTGACAAAATCAAGCATCTGTTCATGGTAAGAATCTTGAAAAAACAATAATCCTGAAAAAATGTATAAGAATCACATCTCAGTCTCATAAATTTCATCAATAAAAACCAGTGGCCACATTCATACTGAATGGTTAGAAACAAGGAGTTCCACTGTCACTGTTCTTGTTCACTATAAATTTCAACACAATAGTTAAGAATAGTAGAGCAACTGAAAGACATGAGAAGCATATTTATAAGACAGGAAGAATAAAATTAATATTATGTGGAGTATATATGATTCTAAGCATAGAGGAATCCACCAAAAAAGACACAAAAATTAATAAATGCAGTATAGTAAGAGGTCCAAAGCCAACCCACAAAAACCAAAAGCACTGCTGTATGCAGTAGTAAACTCATTGAGAAGGAAAAGAAGGAAACACTATCTTTCTTGTTAGCAAAGAGAAAAAATGGAACACTTAGGAATTTACCTTATGAGGGAAGTGAAAGACCTCTACAATGAAAAGTAATATACTTCAAAAATAAATGAAACTGAAAAGAATATTAGAAAATGGAAGATATTCTGTTCCTGGAGAGACAGAATGAATATAGTCAAAATGGTCATATGTTCAAAATTACTAGTACATAAATTTAATATAATCCTTGCTAGGGACCATTAGCTTGGTTCTTAGGAAAGCCTGGACCCCCATCCTCTATGGACCTGAATCTGTTCCCCTCAAACCGAGAACCTGATGCTCAAGCTCCCCTGAGGAGTCTTGCGCTCTCATTTGAAAATCCTTGCTGGCTGTGCAGGAATGGCAAAATGGCGTGTCTGGGCTGCGTGGTAACACTGTTTCCTCACTCCCCCTTGAGCTCCCACCTCGACCCTTACCAGAGCTGGGGCCCTCCTCATTTTTCTCCCCTGAAGTGCACCCCTCAGAACAAGGCCATTCATTGATCCCAAGAGGCGACAGTCAGTAGATATGACATCAGTCATTGTACCTGGGGTGTGGCAAGAGATGAATCGCTGGATTCTGTAGGTCACTTTTGTCCTTCCTAGAGGTCTTCACTTTGGTCCTTGGCACAGCCTAGACCCCTGTCCTCCTTGGACCTGAGGATGTTCACCTCACAGGAAGAATCTGACTCCCAGGATCCCTGGGACAGGTGGGCGGAGACTCTTCTCTGATCATACAATAACTAGGGCTGCTATGCATGATTCATGGATACATCTTCTTTCCCATTTCTCTTGAATTCTTTGTGATCCGTTGGATCATAGTTGTTTTGCAAGCCCATCCTCACCTACCAGGGTGGGCACAGAGTATTACTAGCAGTACCTCTGCAGGCAGACTCTCTCCACTTTCCTGCTGTCCTTACATTTCCCCTGGACTACTGATATCTCTGGTCTGAGGTTTTGCCTCAGTCTATGTGTGAGGCAGAGGCAGGGGTTTAAACTTTTCTTCCAGCTCATGCTGTGATGAGCCAGCTATGCAGGCTCCATGCAGACTCTGTCTGCTCTGCCCCAGCCACACTCAAGTCCCAGGTCAACAGTCGCTCACAAAGAATTTAAGGAAAATTGAGAATTTTATAGTGTTTTTTTTCTTTTCAAAAAATATCACATAAGGTTCTATTTATATCAGAATCTTTTGCCTGAATCCATAGAGTTTTATAGCTATCTCTGAAAATATGTAGTTTTTGTTAGACTTCTTTTTAGATATTTCCACCATTTATCTCCTGTAACCTAAAGCTTTTTACTTTGTGTAAATTATGCTGGGAATAGGAGTCATTATGTTAAATAAAATAAACCAGGTGCTTAATTGTAAGTACAGCCTGGTCTCTCTCCTATGTGGAGGCTCCAGAACGGTCCCTGCGAATGCACAGCAGTGATTCCCAGAGGCTGGGCAGGGCATGGGGGAGAGTGGATACAGCACGGCCGGGTCTCATGAGCCTGCACTGGATCCATGTGGTGAAACTTCACCCTGAGCTTCCCGTAAACGTGTTATTTACACAGGTTAATCAAAAGTAAGGTAATATATTTTAAGAAAAAGTAATACTGTGTGAGTTTCCAACAGGCTCTCCTGCTCCTCAGGGTTCCATTGGACAGATCACACTACAATGTGGTGCAATTTATCAAAGTGTCCCTGTTACCATTTCTCTTTTTCTCTGACAAGATAAATTGCCATGATTCACATCTCAAATGTCTCCCATTTGGAATTGGGGCCTGCCAAATAGGCTGGGTCACCGCAAGCAACACTGGAAGGGTGCATTCTCTCCCCTTCCCTTTTTGTTCTTGGCTGAAAAGTGTGAGGCAGAATCAACCTCTGTTACTTTCATTTGTGATGTCTGATAGTCTCTCCTACCATGAGGAATATAACACAGCAATCTCTTTCATTATTAATTTTAATAGATATAGATAAAGATAGAGTTTGGATCCAGGTTTATTCTTGGCATAATGATATTTGATGCTCTCAGAAGTAGTAGTTTTGGTGAGTCTCCTGTATTCATCATTTACATCTTTCCATAATCAGTTGTTTGCAAATGCTGATGCACATGATTCATCGATGTACTTCATCCTGTTTCAGAGGGGTTTCTAGAGTTATTTCACTGTCATGTTTATTCTTAATTTGTAATTTTGGAAATGAAGTAGGATAACTACTTACATTTATCCTATGTTGAAAGATTTCCTTTGGACTTCTAGGTCTTTTGCATTTTTCTGAGTGACAGACTTAGATGTTATATTTGGAGGCCATGGAATTTATCAAGATGTTTGATAAGAATTATTTATTGTAGTAATATTAAATCATACGGGCATTGATCAAAGCTTATATTTTCATTTATTGTGATTTTCATTATTTCTTCTTTCTAATGTACTGTATTTCTCAATTTATAGATTTCCTTCATCTTTTGTGAGATATATCCCTTTAGTTCACATTTTCCAATATTATTTTAAATCATAAAGTTTAGTACCAATTTCTGAGTCTTCACTTTCAGTATAAAAAACGCATGTATTATTATCTTGTATCCAGTGACATATCTAAACTCCGTCATTGGCTCTGGAGCATTTTTAGTGATATAAATTTATACTTACAATTTCTTACTTTATATAAATAGTTTTACTTCTCTCTTGTGGAGGAATTTGTATAAATCTTGTTCCATTGAACAGATGTTCAACAATCCAACTGAACCCCATCCTGCTCTGTGGTGGTTCATCAAAATGTCTCTCTGTATTCAAATATCCCTTCCACATCTGGCACATGACTACTTGCCTCCCTTCTCCTATATTGTTAAAACCGAAGCCTGTGTACTACACTTGCTGAAGTAAGCAAGCCTTCACATGATAAGCAAGGCTAAGATGCCCATTAAAACCTGTTTACTCACTGAAATAATGAGGGGGAAGCCAGTGATTTAAACCATGAGTACACAAAAGCAGTGCATTATGCTTTGGGTCTTGATGTGCCTGCAAAGTCTCATTTGGAGAGGTAGTTGCATCTGGAATGTGTGATGTTGGGATTAAGGGCGTGTGATGACTACACCACTATACCTGAGTGAGTGATTTAGCATCACCCTAGTCCCTGCCACCTGGATGATTAAAAGGCAGAACAATGGGGTGAAGTTCTATCCTGTTGCACTTGCTGTCTTTTGCCACCATGGACTAAAGTCCCTCAGTGCCTTTGCTAGCTTGTGCATGCCATGTTAATTCTCCTCTATGGGCCTGTTTGTCATCCCTGTCTTGAGCCAATTGACTATGAACTGAAATCCATATGAACTGTAAACCAAATAAAACCCTTCCTTTCTAACTTTGAATGTCAGATATTTTGTCTCAGCAATGAAAGAAAAGTAACAAACGGAATCCTAAGGGAACACAGGGAAGAGGAGGTGAGACAGATTTATTTCCTAGTAGTAGCCAAGGGGAAAATGGGTTTTAAGGTGCACAGATGAATCTGTAGGAGGAGACATCTGATCCAGATCCAAAAGGTCACTTAGGTGTGGCCAGGTTCATGGATGAATTTCAAGTACCCACACACAATCTAGGTGATGGTGGGAAATAGAACAGAATGTACCAATGAATGTGTTGTCTGTTTGACACTTATTCAGGAAACACACTCTTCCTTTTCCATTATCCACAGCAATATGGGAATGGGCAGAGGATCAGGGAAGAAGGCTCTCTTGCAGTCCTTACAGAGTTCCTCCTTTCTCTACTCAGACCACCTTGAGCACCTCATCAGAGTCCCTTGCCCCCGGGACCCATCCAGGTGATGCTCTGTGGTGTGGAGGCCCCTCCACCGCAGGGCTGCATGGGCTGGGTGGGGCTTACTGACCCTACAGAGCATAAGCTGTGACCCCTCAGTGTTCTGGGGAAGGGTGTGGAAAGAGAGGTAAGGATGCCTGATTTCAACCACTGGGGAGTGCAGACACTGCAAAGAAAACCACCTGCACCTAGCGGTGATATTGAGAAAGTGGAGGACTCTTCTCAACCCAGGTCCCAATAACTGAGCTCCTTGACTCCTCCCATCGAGACTCCTCTTTTGCCCTCAGACATATTTCTCTTTAGTTGCATGTTGAGCCTTCATCATTGGTTTCTTCATTCACAGGACTCTAGGAAAACCTCACCAAGTAGTAATACATCATTACAGTAGTTTTCATGAGCAATGCAGCTATCATCTGTTTTTCATGATGCCTTCCCTGAACTGAGTAAAGAACAAGGAACAATAAGAATAAAACATAAATAGATAAACAAAACATAAAAGGATAAAGACTGGGTGTGCACTGAGTACTAAGGATTCACTTTCCCTTCAAATTCATCAGGGAGCAGTGAAAAGGCATGTTTTTGCATGTATGCAAAACAGGGAGCAGATTGCCAGCACTTAGATGGGTTGAGGTACATGGGTGACTGTCACACCCTCAGAGAAAGCAGAGAAATATGTCATTTTTAGGTCACTTTCCTCATTGTTATGATTCCTGCATCCTGCACTATGCTATTATCAACATCAGGCCTTTAATAGGACTAAGGATACCACCCAATTAAAAGTTAACAATGCCACTAAGTACTGAAATTAAATGTTGAGACTATATATCCAATGCTGACTCAGTAACTTTCTCAGTAAAGTAGTTCAGGATGGAACATTTGGCTACATGGGTAAGGTAGTGGCAAAGGTTTATCACCACTGTTTGGGGTGACATTTTCTAATATATAATGTTTCATTAGGAAAATCTCACATTAGTGATATCAGCTTTTATGGTACAAAACTAGAAGCACAAAAGAAAGTACCTATACACCAAGCAGAAATCCAAATTTAAAAAAATAATCATAAGAGAAGAAAACATTGAAGTTGAATACAAAAAGTTGTTAGGAAATATCAACAAAAGAAGAGAACTCTCTCTTTCTGAAAATCTATAGCAGGTAGAATCAGCAGATTAACCAGCTAGAGGGAGATTCGTTTTCTAGTATCAGGAATGAGTAGTGCAGGATCTCTACAGATAATGTACACATTAAAAAGCTGTTAGGGACTAACCTGGACAACTTTATGCCCATAAAGTTGACAGTTTTGATAAAATGGTCAAATTCCCTGGAAGAAACAAGCACAAAAGAAGCACTTAGGAAGAAAGAAGTAATTTAAATGCTCTACTTTTATTAAATAAATTAAATTCATCATTTAAAACATCCCATAACAGAAACCTCCAATTATACATGGTCTCATTGTTCAAGTATTTTAAACATTTTTGGGAGAAACATACTTATTTCATCTCAAAAATTTTAGAAAATTGAAGAGGTAGCCTGACATGGTGGAGTAGGCCTATAATCACAGCATTCAGGGTGCTGAGGTAGGAAGATGGCAGTGAGTTTAAGGCCAGCCTGGACTAATTAGCAAGGCCTTGTCTCAAAATATCAAAAAAATATAGAAGAGGTGATAATACTTCTAAATTCATTTTATAGGGTCAGCATCAATTTGCTTACCAAGACTGGACAGAAGCAATACAGTAAGGTACAAATCACTATCACTTGTTAATAGAAATTGTGACATTCTCACTCAAATATTATCAAATTTAATCAAAAAACCTTAAAAGGGATAATCCTAGGCTGAGGATTTAGCTCACTGGATCCAGCTCCTGTCTTGCAAGCGCAAGGACCCAGGTTCGATCCTCGGTTAACCACATACAAGGTGTGGAAACTCACGCCCAGCAGCAGCCAGTACCACATATCACAGTGTCAGGCATGGTGGCTCATGCCTGTAATCCCAGCACTCGGGAGGCAGAGGCAGGAGGATGCTGTGATGTGAGTTTGAGGCTGAGCTCAGGGCCAGCCTGAACCACAAAAGAGACCCTGTCTCAAAAAAAAAAAAAAAAAAAAAAGGGGGACAATCCATCCCAACAAACTGGAGTTTTTCCTGAAATGTAAAAACTGGTGGAACATTAAAAAATCATTCATTATGACAAAGTAAAGAAAAAAACCACACTGACATATCACTTGGTGCAGGAAAGGTACCTGATAAAAGCCAACGCCATTCAGGAGTTTTACAAATCTCTGCACACCAGCAATAAGAGGTCGTTCTCACCACTTAAGAAACACCGTCTGTGAAAATTCTAAAGCTACTACCAACCTAATAGTGGAAGGTGGAATATTTTTCATCCACATTGAGAATTAGGCCTGGATGTTTATTTTAAGCAGTCCACTTCAACACACACTAGAAAGGAAGAAAGAAATTCATCTTTATTAGGGGAGGATCACTGTTTAAGTAAAAATTCCAGTCAGGGCTAAAATATCTCTTTAATATTCTCAGCCCAACATAGTAGATAAGTTCAATACTAGGTCCAGAAATTACTTTTATTTTGATAACTTAGGCAACTAATATTTGAGAAAATTCATTTCACCATTTCACTGAGGTGTAATTTCTACAAAACCTGCACATGTTTAATGTATACAATTAGATGAGTTTAATATATCTAAAACCATCATAACAACCCAGGTAATAAACATATGCATCACCTTCAAATTTTCTCTATATTCCATTGCATCCCAATTTTAAATTTGTTAAAAATCCACAGCATGAAATCATTGCACCACCTCACTCAAGTACATAGGAGGCTTTTGTAGGTATCAGTAACTTCATTCTGAATTTCATATGAAATAAATTTGAAATAAAATAGAAAGAAATTTTTGGAAATAAAGAACAAAATTGCAAGACTTTCACTGCTGCTAAGATTGTGTTCTAGTTACAGAAAATTAAAACTAAACAGTATGATATTTGTGGACAGACTGTCTAACAAAGAGATGATTAGGAAAAAAACAAAGACTTTGAAGTAGATCTAAGCAAAAATGGCCAACTGATTTTGACTCAGTTTCAATGGCAATTATTGGAAAAATAATCGTCTTTTCAAAAAGTGATACTTTAACATTTATAAAAATCACATACAAACAATAAAAAACAGAAACCAAGAAAATAAAAAAGAAAACCATTATTTATGTTCACATCCTTTATTTTTCTTTTGTGGTGCTGAGGACTGAACCCAGGACTTCCTCAATGGTGAACATGCTCTCAGCTCCTGTGCTATACTTTCATCTCCATGGTATCTCAAATAATATGCATAAGTGAAGCTCAAAGATCAAAGATCTAAGAGAAAAGAAAAATCTATTAAATTCTGGATAATGCAGCAAAATAATCTGGGTCACTGTCTGTGAAAATTCTAATAGGTGAATAGGATAGGTGAATTTTAAAATATACACCCAAATCATGGTTTGTAATACAGAATTATATTAATTGGTGTTATACAATTATAAAATATTTCATATAAAAGACACTTCTAATATGAAAATGGAAGCCATAGACTTGAAGAAATGATTTATTAATTACATATCTTACCTTTATCCTAAATGAATTGAGAACTCTCAAACTGCACTGTGAGATTAAGCAATCTATTCAGAATAATGGATAGAAAGTTTAAACACACACTTAACCAAAAATACACAATGGACCAAAAAGTTGTAGATCTGCAGATCCTATCCTGGAAAGTTAGGGACCATACATACAGCATCTACGCCTAGGCTTGGAACCCTGGACAGATATTTCCTCAAAGAGACATTTCCAGTGATATGGGCTGGCTTCATTCATTCTCCCTCTTTATCCTAATTTTTCTCCTGGCGGACTCAAGCTTATCTGTGTGTGCCATATCACACGAATGGCTGACACCCAAGTGTTCCCAACCCCAGGACATAGGTTTCTTTCCTGGACAGCTTCTCTTGACTTTACTCTGTGCCCCTCAGACCAAGACACTTTAACACCCAAGGTTGCCTAAGTAGAAAGAGATCTCCCTTGAAATTCTTTCTGATGATTCAAGGTTGACAAAGGTGGGAGACCCAGATATTTTGAGGTCTTCTCTTTGGGTTGGGGCTTTCACACAAACTCCAGAGCCCATCACCTACACACCTAACTCAGCTGCATCTGAGTGTTACCCACACCTGAAGAAAGGAATCAGAACAAGGTATTCAGGTAAATCCGAAGCCTCAGGTCAGAGAGTCAGGAGACGTCTCACTGCAGAAGCAGAATGGGACTCTGGTTCCTCTGGCCTCCCGGGAGTTCAGCACCTTGTTCCTTAGCAGAGCCTGGACTCCAGACTTTCACACCTCACTCAGCTTGCCTCAGTCTCCAGAAACCCACTATGGAGCAGCCATGGGAAGGGAAGGGAGACCTGAGGCTTCCCAGGTCCAACAGAGTGGACTTCAGGGGCCAGGCTGTGAGACCCAGTTGGTGGTGACCTTGTCAAGACAGCTGCACCACACTCTGGGGTCTCCTCACCAGCCAAAGGTAGACTTCCCCACACTGCTCTTCTACACAGTTGGCTTTTAGTGGGAAGAGGGTAAACAGAAGTGCAGGATCAGGGTGAACCTTGTTTCTTAGAAACGATGTAACTTTACATACTACAGAGCATGATTTTCACATTTAAACATCCGTTAGAGCCTGGAAACTATTTTATATCTGCATCAAATGTCTGTGTGGATTTTTTGTCAACAGAGAAAGTATCTAAAGTGTCCATGTAGATTACACCAATGCACAGTATATGTACATAGTTGATATATAGAATATATCAAGTGGATAAGTATTTATGTACATATTTGTATGCATACATTTCCACATGCATGTAGGTACACTACATATGCTTATGTGTTATAAAATATCTATTGTGCGTGATTCCCATTTTACTTGCTATTCTATTTCTAGTGAACTGCCCACCTTCTATAAAAGAGTGAGGGTGGTGGAAGCC
>PVIR01014326.1:0-40486 GCA_004026965.1 Petromus typicus | reverse complement strand
GCTACCCCTCAGTAAGACATCAGGAAGCACAACTGTTTCCATTGACACCAACATAATGAAAACAAAATGCTGTACAACTTTGTGCTTTCTGAATCACAGTTTGTAAAAATATCACACGCTGTGTTTTGACCACCCAAGAGGAATTCAAAGTCACTGTATCTTTTCACAAGCATCTTGATAATACTAATGTTTATGATTCAAAAATCAAGAATATGAGTTGGACCATCTCTGTCCCCTGGACAGTATCAGTCAGTGCTAACTAAGGCAATATTAGAAAAAAGCTTTAAAATGCCCCTTTTGTTCAAAACCTGCTGTGGGAATTCATGGTATGTGACATCAAAAGAGCAAATTCGGGTCATCCCTGTTGGATGTGGCCATGTGGGTGTGTGAATAAACAACATGCACCAAAGAGCCGTGCAGAGTCCTTTTTCAATCGGCCGCCTGCTTGTCATCTAAAGCCAATGCTGGTGATAGTTAAAGGAGAGGCATATCAGACTGTTTTCTGGATGTGATGTTTCTCAGAAAATGCATTATGTTGGTCAAATGCTTCAAAACAAAGAAATGACCAATAATAAGACATTTAAATTTTAGATCAAAAGAAAAAAAAATTTGAAAATTGTTTCTGTTCACTGTGAAATGTATGAGAAATCAGGATTCTCAGAAGCATGTGAAAAATGTGCAGACTTGAGTTGTACTCTCCAGAGTCAGCCTCTCAGGACATTGATGGTTTTGATGCTATGGCGACATAGGCTGCATGGAAGGGCGGGATTTCATTGTTGGCAAGGTGGCCAACAGCTCCACACAAAATATCTCTGGATCCTCTGGAGTAGCCAGACATTCATGGGACAGCAAGGGACACTTGTCCATGAAGTCACAGCTTTTGTTTTACAACAGATAAAAGTGTAGAGAAATTAGAACAGTTATCAGCACTAGCGGAAGAAATGGTAGTAAGTGAATAGATGCAAAATGAGAAACAAAACAAAGCTTTAGAACAAGATTCTGTTGTTTTAATGACTCCAGTTTAGTCGTTTGTGCTTCCTTCAAAAATTAAGTCCCCTGAGGCAGATTTTTAATTTTCTCCCCACCCAAACTGCGGTGTAACTTTCCAGATGACACCATGACTCTCTTGCAAAGACTCTATTCACAGGGAACCTCCTTGCTGCCAATTTCTCAGCCCAGACTCGGGCGTAGAGGTATTAAAATATTGATCTCATCAGTGTCCCATTCTTGGCATTATGCTATCTTGGGATGGTGAGTGTGTGTGTGTGTGTGTGTGTCTATTTTTGTTTAAGTGAATACCTAATCTCTATTGGATGTAAATCTCACAAACCAATAATCAGACTGTTTTTTGTTTTAATTTCCTCTAGCTTTCAATCTTACACAATTAATACATGACAGACACAATAGCTAACATTTTTTTCAGTCTGTGTGAACAATATTAAAATGTTCCTGATTATCTCATAATAGATTTTACTAAAAGATTCAAGGTGACTTTGTGAAAAAATATTGTTCAATCATGGAAAGCATTTACCTCAATTGTATAGGAGTTATACAAACATGCTAATAAATTCATGGGTAGTATTTATGGAGCCACTTCTCAGTAATTCCACAAGTTATCTCAATATTTAAAAGTTAGGTAAAGAATCTTTCTAAGTTTCTCCTTCTATATTACAGTGAGTGAGTATGATTTACAAATTATCTTCAGACATATTATTGTATTTTATTTAGGAAAAAGAATTTGAATGATATCAAAATCATCTACCAAATGTCAGCATTCTTAAACCTATCAATGCTTAGTTCAAAGCTTATGTATACTCCTGAAGATTATTTTTATCTTTTGAATATTTAAGTAGTCTGAAAAAAATATGCAGTATCATTTAGAAGAACACAGAGCTGTATAATCTGAGCAATATTACCAACTATGTACAGAATAAACCAAACAATATAGATTATAAATTTAGAAAGCATAAGTACCAACTGATGTTCTTGACTAAATAGGAAAAATAGCAACATTTTCTGAGACTTCATTTCTCATTTGATGACTATTTTAGGTTTTGCTTACAAGGAAAATGTACAATTGCTAATCATGAATCTATGTTATTTTAAATTGGTAAAACATATTTTAAAAGACAAGAGAAAATGTTGCACTTGTACAGTTTGAAGAAGACATGTATGATTAAAATGAAGTCATCTGTAAAAGAAAATGTTATATAAGGGATTAAATGCAGGATTGACACATATGTGACAGCTGCCTAGAGGATTAAATGCTCGTGATAAAGTCTTTGCTGTCAGAAAAATGAGGAGATTAAGTATAGTAACCCACAGGGAAAAGCACCTCAGTGTACAAAACAAGTTTTGATGAAAAAAGGAAGAATTTGAATCTATTCTCTATTGCTTTTTGCCAGAGACATTTTGGATGTATTGCTTAAATTTACAAAGCCTCAGTTTCTTCACTTGCATAGTAAGCATCTGACTACTCTTTCTCTAGTTGCTGTATGAATTATGTGAGGTATATAATGTAGAATCCCTAGAAAAATCCATAGAAATCTATGGATATGCAGAAATACATCTTCTTTCCATTCACTATGAATTGTTGTAGCAGTTCAATACTGCACATTTGTAATATTAATTAAAAGAAAATAACTCATTCATCTCAAAAAATATTGATAAAGAGAATTTTCATGGAACTTTAGGAAAGGAAAAAATCAGAGCAGGAGACAAACTGTATTGACAAAGTGAAAATTGAAAATATAATTCCAGCATTGTGGAGGAACCTAAATAGCCCTAGAAATACCAGTCAATGAGGAAAGGAGATGTATATGAAAAGTAAATATATATATATATATATATATATATATATATATATATATATATATATATATATATATGGCTCTGATGCCAGGTGAGGCACTGGACATTTCAGAAAGCCAAGGCAATGGATGTTTCTTTTAATTACCATAGATAAAATTTGACCCTTCCTTTGATTTTTAATTTAACTTTTTAAATGAGCACGTTCTTTAAAATGCATTACTAAATTTTGACCCAGTCATCTATGTTGTGCTTTTATTAAATGGCCTATAATGCAACAAAATCCATCTTGCTCTGATTATTTCCAAACAAGTAGAATTCAGACCATTTTGAGAGTCATGCAAGTCTGACACTGCATAAAATGTCCATGACTTGAGAATCAAGCACATCACCCAAAAATCATAATGGATTTTTAATAGCACTCCATGCAGTTCTTCAGAAATAATAAAATCTCTTTGCAATGACTATATAATACATAAATTATAATTATTCAGTAAGAACTTATTTTATTTACTTGCACTTTTCTACATGGAGAGTGACACAGTTGAAAAGACTGTAGACAATTTTGTTTATTTTGTCACTCTACAATTTTGCCCTATTAAAGTAAAGGGTCTTCCAACATTTTAAAGTAGTATATATTCTTATATTTGGCATATAACATATCTGTTATTAACCCACATCCCATATGTTGATCTTGTAGCTCTGTTTCAAACTATGATTTAACTAGCTTGAAAAAATATTTTTTGATATTCAGAGTAATATAAACCCAAGTTATCTCAGAATCTACTCAATCATAGACTGTCATTTACTTATGAAGAGCTCAGACTGAGAAAATTCATTTTCACTGAAAGCATATTAAAAGCTCCTCAGAAAAAACAACTGCGAAGAGTATGTGATTACTAATATTAACCCAATTTTCTTGCATTAATGCAAAGTGAAGTGAACAGCTTAGTTTGTAGATAGAAAGGGGAAGATGAGCTCCTTCCATAAAATGAAGAAAACAGCTTAATAATATCCTAGTATTTTAAACGATATAATGACATTATTCAAAATATTGCCATTCTAACTGACTCACGTAATTTAGTAAAATCAAAATAAACTCATTTTTTTGGCTCTCATATATTGACTTGTTACACTAGGAACTGGGCTCAGGTCCTTGTGCATGCAAGCTATATCTCCATTCCTCACTAATTTCTAAATCTTGCACCATTGTTACATTTATTTTAACATCAAAATTAGTTTATATTTTTTGCTGTGATTTCTCTTCCATAACTGTTTGTAAATATTTATTTTATATACAATGAAAATATCTATGAGCAAAGTAACAGTCAAATTTGACTGTGGAGCAAAGCTCTAGTAGAAGAGACAATGTCTTCCAGGTGGCTGAGCAGGAGGTCGGTTTAACTGTAGATTTGGCCTACTGTATATTCTAAGTATTCTAAGTCTATATTATGATACTTTAAGCCTTGGTTTCATCCCTACAATTCAACTGAATCTCCATCTAGCCTTTCCAAACTGAACAGGAATTATCATGCTCAAAGAAATCTAGAAAGGACTCTTGTAAAGATAAATGAAGCCTTATAAAAGTAAGATACAAAAATAGCATTAAATGAATGAGATTTTTGTTTTCAATTTTGAGTATACTGAGATAAAGAGTTGACTGCATATTCTTTGAACTGTCAGATGCAAAGCAGACACAGGAGGAAAAATCCTTCAAAGTGTGTGCAAACTTGAATCAGGTACAGGGAAAAAGCTAGCACCGCAGTAAAAGTGAAAAAGGCGGAAAAATATAGTCATAGCACTGGGGTTTAAGCAGTGATTTAGAATGAAGAGACATGATTGTGCTTTGGGTTCATTTATTAAATCTTATCAAAATATAAATATTGTCAAAATAAGGACATATGTTGTTTATGGAAGAGGCAAAGACTATGATTTCTATCCTAAAAATAAGCAGCATCATGCCTATGATCAGAAGAAAAGGCACTGTAAGAGAAGAATACAACTTGCAACAACTTCCTCTACTCCATGATAACAAAAAAATCTATAGCAATTTATGGGTAACTTAGTGGATGTCAGATAACAATCTTTCAGCTTTTTTATTCCTGCAACACATGTAGGAGAGAAGGTAGCATTGTCCCCAAACCCAGTTGCAGAGTGATAGGAACTTAATTAGGGCACAGCTAGTTGGTAATAAAATCAGGACCTTAACTTCAGCCATTTAGTCCCAGAGCTCATACTTTGAATGTCTCTCAGTTTTTTTCTGTTCTTGTTATTGATATTTTATTGATATTATCAGCGTCTTGTATATTTGTGTTATAGAATAAACAGCCCCTGAATCCATATACTATGTTTGTAAGTCTAAAACTTAAGTTGGAGATGGGGATAGAGAAAAGGCATGGACATACCAGGAGAACACTGGCAAATATGGCAAGTGTATTATAAACAAGACCTATGAGTCTATACAGTGAAATACTTTCAAAACAGTAGAACTTAAAATTTGGGGAGTATATGGACTTTTCTTCCCTTATCTCTTATTTCCCTATTTATCTTTGTTCTATTTGCTTTTTATTCATTGAGCACATAGAGGTGTGTGTGTATATATATATATATGGAGAGAGAGAAAGAAAGAGAGAGAGAAGAGCTAATGTAAGCAAAAAATGCAATATTTGGGTCTGTGTGTCAGACTTATTTCATTTAACATTATGTTCTGTAGTTTGTGGGAGAAAAAGATTTACTAGATTTTTTTCTTTTTTGTAAGAATCTTTCTGGCTTATGTCACTCTGTAAGTAACAACTTTGAAGAAACAATGTGCAATGTAA
This sequence comes from Petromus typicus, assembly GCA_004026965.1. Lineage (NCBI taxonomy): Eukaryota > Metazoa > Chordata > Mammalia > Rodentia > Petromuridae > Petromus > Petromus typicus. The sequence continues at coordinate 34,859 of PVIR01014326.1, read as the reverse complement.
TAACTAGCATTATTCTCTTATTTGATTATGAATTTTGGCATTAAAAAAGTGTGACAATAAAGAATCCCCTGATATTAAATGAACTCAGCGTCCACTTCAAATACACTTATCCAGCGATCATTCTTGGCACTTTCTATGGTAGTTCTATGAGGCTTCTTTGATGTTGATCTTTAGTTTCATTGTAGGACTGTTTCCAGATCCTGAATTAACTCCAAAATGTTTATCTTCCATTTTGACTCTGGGAAAGAGCTAAAGTTGCATGGTGCCAGAACTAGTGAATAAGGTGAATGGCAACACATTGTAATGTGATTTCAAATCTGCTTCCCCTTTGAATGGTGGAAGTGGCACTCACTATTTTTCAAAAAGAATTCAAACTACTTTAGAAAGTGGCAAGAGTGAATGGGTGCATCCAAAGTCATGGAGATCTATTTTGAGGAGAGTTAATGCCAATATATAAATCTATCTATCTATCTATCATCTATATATCTATCTATCTATCTCTATCTATCTATCTCTATCTATATATCTATATAGATATATAGATATATAATATGTGTAAGAGTTATATATATGATACATGCACACACTTTTCATGTGGGAAACAATATTTCTCCTTCTTTTGTCGGGAAAACTACCTGAAACTTCTTTGTTATATGGTTCATTGTGATTCATTCATCAAGTTCCTCCTTGATGCAGTACAGACCGATCATGATTAGTGAATTTATATGTGTGTATATATCTATATCTATATCTATCTATATCTATATATCTATATAGATATAGATATAGATATAGATGTCTTGTATTGTAATAAATACTTTAAATTTAAACTTTCCCCATATAATTTGATCACCCTTTGTGTTGGAGGGTGATGTATCATTTGAAAGGTTTATTCAAAACAGTCAGTGATAAGGTTTAAACAACATGAAGTAAATTTTCAGAAGACAAAACTGACTTCATTGAGTTATTGAAGCTTGAGTGACAAAAGTTCTCAGACAGTCTGGGCAACAGGAAAGATCAGCAGTCACAAAACCAGACCTGGGTCATCTTTCTCTTCTTATGAACAAAACACTGCTCACTATAAGGTTGAGTAACTCCTAAGATGAAGTTTAAAGTATTATCTTGCTATAAATAGAATGTCTTGACAGTACTGTCTCAGCTACCTTCCCAGGCTCAACTCCTATGATCTGTGACAACTTTCCAAATACTTGTGTTCCAAAGTCCCCAAACATGCTACCATCTAGCATGTCTGCTTTGTTTAAAATGTATGTTAAGAACCTTTGTTGTTGGAAGGACTGCTCATCTCAAATGGTCATCATTTCCTAAGAATTTTAGAGCTTTCACCATAGGTATATATTTAGTTTTAGAGGGTTTTTTTAGTACATATAATATTGTATACTGATAGTCTTCCTTCCTTAGTATATTAATTCTAGCCATTGAATAAATATTTGTTGAGTGTCTATTATGTAGGAGGCCACACACTAATCTCCATACACTATGTACTATTTGTCTTTGTGCCACTTTGTAGGGAATAAGGAGATTATTTTCTATTGCTTTGTTTACTTGGAACATTCAGTAGCTACTAATTAAATTGTTGAATTAAAGTATATAAGAGAGGCTTAATGAACATTATAGTCAATAAATAATCAGTAAAATTAACACCCTATACCTCTTTATAAATAAATAATTAATATGTAGAAGACTATATATGTAAAGTAGTAGATGTTTACGTTTGGCAGTGTCTCAGATCTGGAACTTTTATAATGTTAATTAGACAGATTAATGAGAGAGAGAGAGAGACAGAGAGAGAGAATACTATTTTGTGGTTTCTTGTTCTTTTCTTCAGGTTTTAAATGGGTTTTAATCTCCTCCCCACCACCAAGGTGGATTTAATGCAATTTTAAACCATCCATCCTCAAACCTCACATGTTACAGCTGAGGAAACTGTTGGGAATCCAATTCTATCTTTCCAATGTGACCCCCTTAGTATCCTCTATTATACACACATATTATATTCTTCTTCAATTTTTATTCTGCATCTATTCAATAAAGCAAAGGCAGCAAGGTATGATTTGGAAGAACCCAAAATAGTGAAAGGTAGAGAAATTCTGTTTTTTTTTCTTCAATATCTTAAGATCTCTCCACAAGCAAGAATCTTTTATTAGAACTTGAAATAGTGCTGAGAAGTCCATCTGACTAAAGAGAGGAAGCTTTAGACTGACCTTGTGTCTCCTCTTATTGCCTTTTTCTCCAAATGTACAATAACTCAAAACCTGTTAAATACAATGATTGGCACATGCACACACCACATATATAAATAATATGTGTAAGAGTTATATATATATATGATACATGCACACACTTTTCATTGTGGGAAACAATATTTCTCCTTCTTTTGTCGGGAAAACTACCTGAAACTTCTTTGTTATATGGTTCATTGTGATTCATTCATCAAGTTCCTCCTTGGTGCAGTACAGACCAATCATGATTAGTGAATTTATATGCTGACATTATTTAAAAAATTATTTTGGGCAAGCAAGTCACTGTGTTCCCCTTGGTCATGAATCCTTCCATCTTCATATGTTGTTCCTCCTGAGATTCTTGACATTTTAGGTCAAAATTAACATTCCTTCATTCCAAAAATAGCAAGTGACAGTTTTCAAGTGCCAATTTAAATTTCAGTCCTTTTAAAAGAAGTTAGGCTAGATTTCTGAAAGACTGTCACAATCACAGTGGAAGAAGAACATATGTTCACTTAACTTCTAATAATTCTCTGTATCCCACAGCCAGAGCTACAGATTCGGAGGCCTGTGTGAGATCAAATTTTCAGTCCCTACTTTGGAACCGGGAGATAAAGAGCAGCTAAGCAAAATGTAACAACAGAAGAGAAGGGGGAAGGGAGGGTGTGACACTTGTGTGAGCCGTGCTGGCTATTTGCGGACTGTCCAGTTCAATGACCCGCCTCTCACTGAGCTCACAAGATTACTCTTGATCTGGTTACTTAAACCTCTGCCGTCTTTGATCATGTAGTTCCTTATCACTTTACAGCATTTTTTTTTAAAGCCAGCATTTACATTACTTTTCGATACATGCTGAAAAATAGACACAGTTTCCTCCATCCCTGCCTGAAACCAGCACAGTCTGCCATCAGCTCTTGAAATGAATCACAGCGTCCTTCAGTCTAACAGGCAACTTGCAATTCCAAAAACAAATTCAGCGGCGATCGCTTTTAAAACATCTTACTGGGTTACTTTTCTGTCTTACGTCACCCAGATTTCCAGAAATCCACTCAAAATGCCTAATGAGGCAATAAATTCCTTTATTGACTGTTCAGAATGTGGAAACAAATTGGAGTGACTCACTGGGGCCTTTTCTTCACCCTCTTATTCAGCAAAACAGTTTATTTTTCTGAAAGAATGAGAAAAGAAAGAGCTGACAATTTAAAATTAACTAAATAGGCCCACCCTCTCTTATGCCCTCTGGACATTCAGGAAGATCTTTTTCACAAGAGTATGTGTTACAGCTTAATTGAGATTATAAAAGACCAAAATCAGGGTTTCTTTAATGTCCCTGCAAAAATAATTCCCATTTTTGGCTTTTCACTTATGATTTATGACTCCAACTACTTAAAAAAAAAAAAAATAAATAAAGGATTTCCTTGTTTTGTTTTTATTGGTTTTGAGATGCAGTGCTTCTGTTAGCCATTATGCCCAAGTTGAAATTGACTGATTCAGGCTGTCACTTAAAAAGAGCCTTGCTTCTAATGCTTCACTAAGGACCGAGAATAACACAGGGAGCAAGAAGTGCCAGAAAGAGTTTACATTTCTCTCCATAGTTCACTTTAAACACATTGAATGATTGGCATCCTCCGAGCATATTTTTCATAATACAAATAAACGTGTCAGAAAACTACTTTGGGGATTGAAAAGTTACCAACTACGTGTAGAAAATAATTTGTTTTAGTGGATGTAACGAATATACATCCCATATGCAATATGTTTATGGTTCAAAGTGAAGTTAGAGTAAACTTAGCAGCAGCTCTTCAACTCGGAGATCCCGAAAGATCGAGCAGGGAATTCCAGGGCTTAGTGAGTGTCCTGGAGAGCTTGTCTGTGCCCCTGGCCCGCACCCCTGGCCTGCACCCCTGGCCCGCAGCTGTCATCTCCTGCTCCCCCAGCCTCGATCCCAATCCTACCTTCTTACCTTGCTGTTCTTCCCACTGAGTCTGGAAAAACAAACGATGTTAGTCTGTGTTTCATGCTCTCATTTTACAAGGCAATGAAAAAGGGGATATCATCTTAGTCCCAAAATGTCCCAAGTCAGCTCTTTGTTTTCTGTTTAAAAATAGTGGCCTTCCTCCCTGGTAAAAATAGTATTCCATCTTCTCCTTTTCTCTTCTTTTTAAATTTTGACCCTTATAAACCACTTGCTTGAAATTCTAAACCCTGACATAAGCATGAAAATTAAAGGAAATGAAAATAACATCAAGCAATTATTACACTGCAGTTTCTAGAAGAGTAATAATGAGTACTGATTTTATTTTGTGAAACTTTTTTTGAAGTTCTTAGAATTTTCAAAAGGTAGAACATGCTAAAGAAAGACTAAAGATCATTAACAACAGGAAATGACATCTAGCTACTTATTTTGAATTTTTAAAATCATGGGACATTAAACCTAAAATATTGAAACTTATGTACAATTAATATTTATCACAGCTAGAAGAGACCTTAAAAGCTATATAACTTCAACCCCTGAATTGTATATATTATATCTACAAAATAATGCAGTTCATTTAAACAGCATATACCAATGTAGCAGGAAGAGAGAACAGGCTCTGTATATCCTCTCCTGGATCTTGCCTCCCTGACTTGAAGCTTCTTACATGTACACAAGGATACTTAAATGCTCTTATACCAATGTGCATTATTTAATAATAAATTTACAAATAAACTAATTCTATACTGGACCTTTTTTTCACAAAAATTACTTTTCTAACCAGCACTGAAATTACAGAAAAAATTTTGCTTACCATTACAATATGCTAACAACATTCCTTAAATGTTAATAGGTAACTGAAACCACAAATAATTTGTGCTTAAAATAAAAACCATGAATGGGAATATTTTTTACTGACATGAGAAAAGATAGTGCACTTTCATTCTCTTTATTAAGCCCCTGCCATTAAAGACTTCAAAATTCAAGGGAATTTTAATTAAAGGGAATTACAAAAAAGTAAATCATACTAAAAGTATAATTATTATTCCTGAAAATAGATTCACATTTAAATAATTTGTGATTAAATATATTCTTTCTATATCGACTTTTCATTTAAAAATCATCTGGGTGAGTTTCATATTTATGAAGTTATATGGGGCCTTCTGTAAACCCACATCTCTCTTCCCCCAATATTTTAAGTAGTATAGTGCTCTGAATAACTTGGAAATATGGATTCCATGAGAAGTCTATCCAACATTTTGATAGGTATGCCCCCAGTATACCATGACATATCTTTCTGAATTGCAGTACTTATCAGAAAATTCTTGAATCAAAGAGATGATTGTTTACACTTACTGTACAGATAAGGATTGAGTCAATAATCCCACAGGTCTCTCAGTTTCTCTTTCATTGAAGGAGCTTCTCAGGAGCACAAGCACATCACTTTTTAATATGTAGGTCAAGAAGCTAATAAGAAGGTGATACTCTGAAACTCTGGACACTCATTACAAGGTTTCTGAAAACAAGATGCAATTTTCCCCCCAAATACTTCACTTTCCTGAACATTACTTGTGCTTCAATTTGATACTCTCTAATTCAGCTCTTATGTATTTGTATTCATATTCAAATAATAATTTAACTAAAAACTAAAATGTATGTAGTACCCATTGTAGTGTTTGCTTAATGCCATTTAAAAAGGACTTTATTCATAAAGAAGCTAGGACAACTATTTCCTGTTAAAACAAATGAGATTTCCTTTTCTATGGTACACAATCATACTCATGAAAATAGCTAAATAGCAGTTGTTCTATTCAGAATACCAGTGTAGAAACTCAAGGATTTGCAAATGTAATGAATTCATTAATGTAGCGAAAGAGAATACTTTCCAGTGACAAATTAAAACTATTTTAATTTACTTTATATTTGCAAATCAGTCTTTTCTGATGCCTAATTCATTTGATATAACATAAAAAAATTAATTTACCCTTACTAGCTACTTGGCATGGTCGCTTGAACATTTCTTGTGATGGCAACATCAGTTCTGCTTCTCTTGGAACTGCTTGTCTAGTCCACACTGGGTCCCTGGGACCCCCATGACACAATCTCCCCTAATGAGAGCTCAGGTGATTTAGATGAACGTTTGTCCCACACTAGATCAATCAAAATTTTTTCTCAAAGAATTTAGAATTAAGTTTGACAGATTTCTTTTTCCATTTGGTCCACAAATGTGAAAGCAGAAGTAAACTCGTGACAGTACAGAGGTCCTTGTCCTACTGCTATGAAGGTTAGACTATGTCATCTGGAACAGGAGTCTGAGTCAGGAACAGGAGAAGAAGCTGAGGTGGCTGACAGAGAAAGTCTTTCAATAGCTTCCCAAATTCACTTCCAGTTTCTCTTACAGACCAGACTGTTTTATTGCAATTTCATTGCATGAGAAAACCCAGCAGCTGTTTAATAAATATAGTTTTGGTTTAAACTAGCTCAAACAGGCTTTTTCACTATTAAAGGAAAATCCTTAATTAGCTTCAGGATATCTTAGAAGTCTTGTTAAAATTAGATTTATGAACTTGCAAATGGCAGAACTTTCAGACTCACTAAATAAGTTGGAGTGAACAGCATGATGTAGACTGATTTTTAAATTAGCTTCATAAGAAATAACACAAACAAGTATTTGTAAAATAGAAATATTGGTAATATCATCTAAGATTAAAATAAATTTTAAAAACATTTTGATTGTCTGTGTTTCACCAGAGAACTTTGATAGCCTCATTCACTTTAAACACACTTTACTTTTATTTTTGTTATGTTGAAATTAAGATTAATTTTCATGTTACATTTTCCTCTATAATATGTTCTACCTTAAGAGCTTTACATGCTCAAGCCTTCGGTAAATATAAGAAGAATGAGTGCCTTACTGTCTATTTTCTAAGGCAGTGTTTAAATTATGTAACCTACCCTGTCTGTCACATTTTGTGTTTTAGGACTTCAGTGAAACAATGGAAAGAATCTAATGTAATCAGAGATCAAGGTACCTCATCCATTAACTTTTAAAGTACCACTTCATTTATTTCTTCTTCCTCTGGAGTTTCTCTTTTGATAAATACAAATTTTATTAAAGATCTGGTTAAATGAAATGGAAAAGAATGGCATAGTTCTCTCTAATACATGTTGAGAGGATATTTTTACATCTAAATTTATATTAGCCAGTAACATTACAGTGTAATCATAACATCAGATTTTTGAAAAATAAGGAGTAGGAGGAACACTACTGGCTGGTGTGTACAGCACACCCAATAGCTGATACATACTTTTGCCATGTAAGAAAACTTTGATAATATTAGCTGTCTAAGAAAACAAAAGGGTGAAATGGAGTAAAAGCAGACAAATATTTGAAAGGTAAAAGCCTGCTTAAAGAAGCCTGCAAAGTGAAAACACAATTTAAAGATGAAATTAATTAAAAGTAACAGTACAAGTGTAATTGGGTATCAGTTACAAGCTTCAATGAAAATAGTAGCATCATATTCTTCATCATATCCTTGAAATGAAAGGATAGTTATCTTAGCAGTCCATAAACGGTCTTGCAACTTCTCTTCAAATGAAACTAAATGTACTCTGAGAGAATACTTGAGGAAGGAGTAGCTTCAGAAAGAATACAGCGTACAAAATGTTGTACTTTCAGACACCGTCATTTCTAGTAAAATATCTAATTCTCAAAGATGAGATCCTAGAGGACTGTTGGATTGATCACTATAATCTAAAGGGGAAATTTTTTTTCTATTATGAGATACAATAAAATATCCTAGATAGTAGAGTAATCCAATGATTATTCCTCAGCTATAACTATTGTATTCACTATAGACTGAACATCTCTGGTCCAAAATGTTTACATCCAAAAGTTTTTAGAGTATTTGCACATAGTAAATGAGAAATCTCAGAGATGTAAATCGAAGTGAACCTGAAATTCATTTATGTTTCATACGTACCAAGTGCACATAGCTCAAAGTCATTTTCATGCAATGTTTTTGGTGTGTTTATGTTTTTACTGCTTGGTACCCATCACATGGAACCAGCCATGGAATTTTCAATGTGTAGTCAGACAGACACTCAAAAGTTTCAGATTTTGGAGCATTTAGGGAATCAGGTTTTCATATTAGAGTTGCTCTAATTGCAACACGAAAAGCATGAAAAAATGAGGCAAACCATCAATTCTTTTATAATTATCACTTTTTCCTCACTAGTTGTTGGATTAAGCCTTTTCAAAATAAAGTATCACCAATTTTCCAGTACATAATTTTTTAAAGAAATATATATGGAAGAATTTGTTTGAGGGTCTATTAGATTCTAAGTCTTAGAACAATCATTCTCTTCATCTTGAAATTCCCATTTCTTCGGGACTGAATTGGAAACAGGAAAGTTTTTTTCCCATTATAAGCTAATATTAAAAATGCTTCAAACTAACATTTCCTTTCTCACTGAATCCATGAGTAACACTGATGCCATCATAAGGCAGAAAAGCCTGCCAGCTTTAACTAAATTCTAAGATTGTCTTTTGAATCATAACTGGTTTGCCCCCTTTTGTATGTGGCTTGTGCCATATTTTAAAAGGGTGCATGGAGTGGTGATATTTTGATATGGTGTGAATAATTAACGTACTACTTGGCTGTATGTTAGAAACAATTCAGGCAGAGGTACCTGATGTTTACATGGACAAATGTGAAGTGCCAGCAGACAAGTAAGTATTTTTGTGCTCCAGCCGATCTATCTTTTATGGAAGGACTACATGGCAATCTGAAGGAAGTGCTGAGCTCCCTTCCCCAACCAAGGTGTAACTCAAACTTTCAGAAAGGATGCAGTGTACTTTATTGAGAATTTATTATTTTCATATGGACTAGAAAAACAAAAATCATTGTTTTCATATTGGATTTCCACTGCAAAATATAACAACTGCGATACATCCTGGAAAGTGTAGTGAAATAAATTCTAATTAGAAAAAGAATGCAGTAATCCTCCAATAGCAATAATTCTCAAACTTAGTTGCATATTAGAATTACCTGCATAGCTTTGAAAAACTGGCTGGAATCCACCATCAGCTATTTGTATTTTCCTGGTCTGTCGTGCCACTGGCTCTAGGATTTTTTTAAGTCCCCATATGATGAACATCATTACCCTAGAAAGAAGATTCATGCTAGGTGATGCTAATTTTTAATGTAGAAACTTTCACTGATAATAAACAAGTTTAATGGTTATTTGGTAACATAATTACTCATAATTAAAAGAGCAGATATTTAAAATATTCAATCAAGTCAGATTAATATATTCAATTTCTATAAATTCCTCTAAAGTAATAATAAAGAGTGAGAAATATAATAACATCTTGTATTCGTGGGTGATCAAATGACTCAAAAGAGCATGTCCTAACCTTTAAATCACACTAATTCTCCCTTGTCACTGTTGGAAATAAGGAAAGACCTGTTGATTTTTTACAGTTAAATTATTTCACGTATTAACTTTTCCCAAAGAGACATCTGGAATAACAGAATCAACAAAAATACGATTTTTGGAATTATAGGATGAAAAACAACACATAAGATGTCCAGATTACTATACTCCTTCTGTAGTATCATGAAAGAAGAACAATAACTATACCTGAAATTAGGTCTCTCAAGGCAGTGCTAATTATACTATAGCATAGCATAGCATAGCATAGCATAGTATATCACAGTACTATAATTTTATATGATGGTACATAAAATAATATAGTACAGTAAATAATATAGCATGGTAAACAAAATACATATAAAATAAAATATAGTATAGTAAAATAAGATAAATTCTACCTTATACAAATAAATCTGAGTAGATATCCTTATAATTATATAGGATTAATTTCTTCCATATAATCAACTATATATACCAAAGGAAAATAATATACTTTATAATTTATGAAAATTATATATATATATTTAAATATATAATCTGTGCTAATGTGAAATAATCCTGAGTTATAATTTTAAAATGTAGAAAAATCATAATTTTTCACATCTTAGAAAATAAGGAAAAATACTGAATGTATATAGATATACACATAAAAATAAATAGATATTTGTATTTACATTAGAAAAAAATGGAAGTATAAATAATAAAACAATAAAATGTTAGGAAGAAGATGTCTAAGTATGTATTTTATACATTCTTGATTTTGAATAATTTAAATGTATTAATATAGAAATAAATCCAAAATAAAAAACTATATGAATGCTTCTGCTGATGTCTTCCATGTTTATTCTATGTACTTTTAGAATAACAAAAAAAAGGGGGAAACCACACAGAAAAACTAAAAGTAACAAACATTTAAAAGACTTTAACAAATGAAAACTTAGAAAATGAACTGTAATTGAATGTAATTATAAATGATCTTTGATTAATTAGTTTTTCATCACTGGGATAAAATTCCTGAGAAAACAACTTATAATGAAAGATTTCCTTTGTCTCAAGGTTTCAACAGTTTCAGTTTATGGACACTTGGTCTTGTTGCTTTGGACGGTAGAATATAACACGAGGCCTGCTGACACTATGGTATCTGGGGAGCAGAAAAAGAGAAGAGATGGCCCCGAAGTTCCATGTCCTTTCCATGGCAGGCTCCGACTAGCCTGACTTCCTCTCCCCAGGCCTTCACCTCTAAAGGTCCGTCTCCCCAGACAGGAGCTTTTCACTCTTTGGTTATGGTTTTGTGCCCACTGTGTCCCTGACTGGTGCTCCTTGCACTCCACACTGAACATCCTCTAATTCCAGTGACCAGAACTTTCAGTCATCTTTCTTCCTTCATCACTGGGACTCTGGGAAGAGACTCGGACTTACAAGAATAATATTTTAAAAGTATCAGAATATAGGTGTGAGGTCCATTTTAGGTTCAGAGGAAAATCTGTAGAATTCCTCTTTAAAAATAAAAGGGGGGTCATCTCATGTATTTTGTCCCAAGGACTAAGATGGAAACTAAGAGAGAAAAATGAGAGTTGGTCTAATTTGAAGTTGACAGTTGAGCACTCAGGACAGAATGCTGGTTCAGAATGTGAGAAACAGCAGGACAGGGTAGGACTGACTTTTAGCATTAATCTCCCTGTGCCTTTGCTTCCTTCTCGTCCTGGGCAGCCCAACCATGAAAATTTCTCTCTGACAAAGTGAGCCTGGACATGAACATATTTTATGAATATGGGGGGGTGGTAGGGTGGGTAGGGCTATGAGAAAAAACGAGAATTAAATTGTGTCTTATACTGGTACAAATCCCCATTTTGGAGTGCAATCATGATGCGTATATGTAATGTACCAATAAAGATTTTAAAAAATAAAATAAAATAAATGATGTGAATTAGGAATTTGGGAGAGGATTTCCTGGCAGCAGACTAGTTGCTAGACATGTCAGCTGTGGCGTTACAGTGGGTACAATCAGGTTTTTGGCTTCCAGGCCTCTTCACAATAAATAAATAAATAAATAACTGTTTCTCAGGCCAGCATTTAACCAAAGTTTCATTCCGAACTTGATCTTAACTGAGTGAGGAGGTAAGGAAATAACAAAGCAGTCACTATATTAAATTTTCAGACCAACGGCCAATAGGGAGTATTAGAGGATAAGCAATAATATGGTGACAAAGGTCCTGCAACTGTAAAAGGAGTTTCTCTGAGGCTTTACAATGAAGATGAAGCTTTTGATGAAACTTTGAAACTACATTTACTAAAGATCAATGTTCCAAACCTAAAAAAGTTTCATATTCTTTGTCTCTTCAGCAGTTTCTCAGCAATTAGACTGCATATTTATATAATTGAGTTTCTCCTTAGATACAAATTGGTTCCTAGGTAAATTCTGTAAAAGGGGTTAAAATGCCTATAGCCTCACTCATATGAAGCTATATTTCCTATAGTATATATGCAATAGTTAACACTGTAAGAGCAGTCAGCCTCACTGATCATAATTTAAGTGCCCATGAATACCCTAAAAAGCTTGTTAACATTCCGGTGACTGGCTACTATCCCCCAGATTTCTGGTTTAGTCCATCTCCAATGGGTTGCAAGAATTTCCCCTCTAGAATTTTCCAGATAGTGTGAATGTCACATTTTCTGGTGTAGGCATCACACTGGAATGCTGTTGTTTTAAAAAGGTATTGCCTGCAACCCATACAGATATTTTTTCAGAAGATTTTAACATCTCCAGAAGAACTCTATAATTTTCTTGTTTCTACACTGATTCCCACCTGAAGCTATACTACCATTAGTACTTTTTGTTCATTCAAATGGCCACGTTTATATGAATTAGTGTTTGCAATAAAATAAACAATAAATGATTCCCTTAATTTCTAGAACAATGATTCCCATGGTAGATGACTAGGGAAGTTCATAGATTCTAGAGAATCTATGAACCTAACTTTCAAAAGCACTGGTGTGCTAGAATATCATATTGTGTCATGTAATTTAATGTATTTGACAAAGAAAGCTTGTGTGAATATTTTCCCTCTCGTATCTGTGGCGTGTTCTTATACTAAGTAAAGTTGGTAAATTGGCCTTACACAGTGTACTTTCAACCATTTCATGTGAAATCCATAGAGAAATAAATCCACTGAGGATCTCTTAGAGAAAGCAATAAAGGTGCTGAGGAACCTGGGACTGCCCTGCCCTGTCCTACCTGGTTCACTGGGAGCAGAGAATATTTGGCAATGTCTTAGAATATGTTATACTTCCTCATTTTTTTCTGTTGTTGGTTCTTAGCAAGTTTATAGCTCTTATGAGGATGACTCTCTTCCCCAGGTTCACCTAACAAAAGATGCTATTTCTTTATTTAGGTACTTACAAGTGGGCTGCCATTGCAAAGGTAATACTCATGTATCAAGAAACTGGAAGGAGGAACTTGCTTCAAATCTCTTCAGACTATATCACTACTCCTAGGTTTGTTCATAAAAAGGGTCAGTAACTTCTTGTCCCTGTGCTCCATCCTCTTACTCATCAACATAATGTAGTAAAGCTAAGTGTTGAAAAAGGCATCTCCTATCCTTTAGACATGTTATGAAAAAATCTTTAAAAGAAGCTGTGAAATACATTCTATTTACTACTGCTCAATACTGATCATCTTCCAATGTTTATTATGAAATGCATATGGAAATAACTATTAAATTTGAGGCAACATGCTTAGGAACCTGAATGTGTAAAATAACACGTTTCTACCTAGAAACATTTAAGAGTAACATATATATTACAGTAAGTGTTAAGTTTGAATATAAGTTTCTTATAATACCAAAATTTCCTATATTCACCTAATACCAAGATATAATATAATTTTTCTTTCAGGATTTGGGAGGAACTCTAGAATTTTAAATAGTCTCAGCAATATATACTGTGTACAAATGATTTCAGAAACCTGTCTATAAATATTTATATGTCTTAACTTTTTCCACTAACAACCATTAGACATAGAAACTCTTTTCCAACATTTGTAAGTGAGGACATATAACTTTCCTAGAGAAAAATACACAGCTAATAGACAGCAGAGCTGGGATCCAGACTAAGCATTAAGTATGGCTCCAGTTAATTTTAATGGCCAACAAAACGTGCCAAGGCTGATTAAAACAAGAATGTGCTGATTGCAAGCATTTCTTATCTATGACCACAAAGAATATTTAAGGTTCCAAGGATGGCTACTTAAACTATGGTCTACGTAGAATATGAAATGAGTCCTAGAATTGTATGTTATATATTGTGAAATAGAAAATGCTCAATGTAAAATAGAAAGAAGGGGGGAAATGTAACAAAAAAGTAAAGAAACAAATTTTATGTATATGAGGGGTGCGGTAGGGTGGGTAGGGCTATGGGAAAAAATGAGAATTAAGTTGTGTCTTATACTGGTACAAATCCCCATTATGGAGTGCAATCATGATGTGTATATGTAATGTACCAATAAAGATTAAAAATTAAAATTAAAAAAAATTTGAAAAAATATAGACACTAATCATTACTTGGTGCATCTATATTTTTGATGAAAAGGTGTCCATGAATTGGCAATGAAGGGAAAATAAAACAGGAAAGCTTGTAAACCATTATATACCAAATAGGGTCCCATTTTAATGACGATGTGAAACAGTTATTATAAGAACACATAGCAGCATTACACTGAGAACTTATATTCAGACCTAGTTTTTGTAACTTTGGTTAAAAAAATGAATTATTCTATAATTAAAGTGGTACTTTAGTTCATAAACTTAATTTTTAGAGTTGTGTAAATAATTAAGTTCATGACCTGAGGTGCAGCTGTACATGTATTTTTTTAAAAAAAGAAAAGGTACTATAGTCATGTTTATATAATAATTTATTATTATTAACATTTATTGAGCACTTACAATATTCTAGGTAAAAACCTCAGATTATTGTAAAGAATCTCCTTTGATCTACTCGAAAACAACAACAGAAAAATTGAGGTAGGTCTTGCCAACACTTCCAGTTTACAGGTTAAAAAAAAGTAAGGCCCAGAAAGATTTCAGAGTCTCTCAGTCGTGTTCATATGCTCACAGCCCAAGTCCAGAGCAAACGCTTCTCAAGACAAGATGAAGTTCTCCACCATCCTTGGAGACAACCAGTACTACTCACTGTTTCTTGAGACCCTCAAAATTGCTTCTAATCATTAGATAGGAACTTAAAACACTAGAGTAAAATCCCATCATCCACGTCAGACTACTGAATGCTAATTCTGATCAAATTCTCCTACAATTATATTTGAAATTTTAATGATTAATAAGATTTAAAGAACAAGGGAGTGTGGGGAAAGAATTCAAGATGGAGGCTAAAAACAGAAAGTTGTTTCCAAGCCTTTAGAAAACTAATGCAGATTTGGTATTTGCATTCAAACAACGAAGGTGCTCATTACAAATAATGCTCTTTAGTTCATTTAGCACCGGGGAATTTAGGAAATATATACAATATTCTCTAGTCTCCTTCTTTTTGTCCGTTGTATTTTCTTAGAGCATCAAAATAAATAAAACTTTGCTTCTGCGATGTGACTTGTCATTAAAATTTCTCACCAGCAGGCTGATGCCCAATCTCTTGCCTCACTCTCTGGTTCTGAATTTTCTCTTTCCCACTGCCCACTAAGGCGCAGCGGGAGGCTACACTGTGATTGTGGGATAACTATGCAGGGCCTAAGCACTTTAGGTGCTAGTAACAAACTTATAAAAGATATAAATTCTTCCTACTAATCTACAATAACAAATTTAGTTTTAAAGAAATATATAACTCCTAAGATTTCTCTCTTTTTCTCTCCTGCTCCCTCCCCCTGCCCGCCCTCCCTCTACCCCTCTTTCTCTCTCTCTCTCTCTCTCTCTCTCTCTCTCTCTCTCTCTCTCTCTCTCTCTCTCTCTCTCTCTCTCTCTATTTCTCGGATTCCCTGAAGTTTCTCTTTTTTTCCTAGTGTTTCTTGTGAACAAGGGCAATACAGCGCCCTCACCCCGGATGGACCCACACCGTTCACAGCAGGTGTATTATGGACAGCTGGGTTCACAATGAGAAGTAACCCTGCTTTTCCCTAAACATCCATGGAGTCCTTTATTTAAATATGTGTGTATATCTTTAATATCAACATAAGATATAGCACTGAAATTCAGGATTTGTATAATGTTTTCTGATTATTTTAAATTTAATTTGATTTTTTAACAGAAGAGCTGTAGATGCTGGTGGGAAGGTGCTCAGAAAAGCTGGCTTTGGTAGGATACAATTGTTTCAAACACTTGCCTCTGACTTCATTCTTTAATGAACATCTCTGGAATCAGTAATTACTGTGGGAACACATCTTTAGAGCTATTCTCAAAGAGCAAAATTGGCAGAGGTTGGTTTTATAAAGTTCACAAAATGAATGGTGCCTTATTGCCATAAACAAAGGGATTTTTTAACAACCAGCTTTAAAATACCCAGCGAATTACTGATAAGTGATTCAGTGAATAAAGATACGTCTTTAATTGACAAGAAAATGAAGGATTAGGCTAATAGTGCATTATAGCATATGCCACAAATTCAAACTTCGGCCTTCTTTTCCATTTGAACTAAGTAATTTAAAAGCCTTTCCTTAAAACATGAAGACTATTTCTTCTGAAAAATTCTGCTTAAAATCTCCTGAAATATATGCAACCAGTATTCAATCCCTGCATAAATTGTCCATCTAACTTTCGTATCTTCATAACTGTGTATTTGAGGTAACACACACTGATTTTCTAACATGGTTTTTAGAATTTGACTGTTCTCTATAAAATATGATTATGTGATAAATACACATAAGTAAAATCAATTATGCTTTTAACTGAATAGTTTATATATGCTTTGAAATATTAGTATCAAGAATGAAATATTTAAAAAGAACAAACACTTTTCTTTAATAACATGTGATTCTTCTAGATTTTTAAACATCTTCTATGTTATGCCAAAATAAGAAAATCCCCTGAATCAATATAAAAATTATAAATGAATAATATTAACATTAACATAATCAATGAATATCAACATTCTACTTCAGAGGGGGAGTGTAAATTATTTTCTTTGAGACTGAGCAAATTAAGTTGAAGCATAACAATTCTTGCTTGTTTAAGCAGTGCGGTCATCACTCAGCATCTGAGGAGACTGGTGTTCGTATTCCAGAGGATGTCAAATTCTGTAGATGCTGAAGTCTTTTACATAAGCGATGCTTATGTACTCACATCCTCCCATGTTAGATGTACTTACTTAGATGCTTATGTACTCACATCCTCCCATGTTAGATCATCTCTAGGTTACTAAAAATATTCAGCACAATGTAAATGTCACGCAAAGAATTGTTATGCTGTATTGCCTGAGGGATAATGACAAGTCTATGTACTTTGAGAAATGTCTTTATCCTCAATTGTTTATGTATGGGTAACTATACTATTTCTTGTAACCATAGGAAAACACTGAGTGAAACAGTCATCAGGCCCTTGTGTATTCTTAGCCTTCCAAAGCCTCTGAAATATCTTTTATCAGATTTCTTATTTTTAGAATGTATTACTCTGAAAAAGACATATCTAAGATACCCTCTGGAAGAAAATGGAACGATCCTTTTACTTAAGCAGGAAAGACCCCAGAAAACAAGAAGCCAAAGGAAAGGCACAACACAAAAATAGGTAGGTAGAATTGACAGTGCCATGTTGGATAACCACAGGAGCAGAGCTGTGAGGTATTGAGAGTGAGCCTTGTTTTAGTCAGTTTACTTACAAAAAGGGAGGAATCTATAAAACCAACTGTCCTAGAGATTCTACATTAGAAGGTGGAAGGAAACCTACCATTTGATTTTAGATTCCTAATCATGGTGACTGAAAGACATCATACCTGGAACTTCTTTCTTCTGTCTCACTAAATCCCCTCATTCTTAATTTAATTCTAATATAGTCAATATATTCTCTGAAGCAAAGCTATTTATAATATCTGGGTAGTTTGGATATTCTGATATTAAATACTCTGTATTTTTCATGTTGAATCATGAATGTAATTCATTAGGATACAAGTTAGTATTATCTTTGTTTTGTTTGTCTTACTTCTCTCATACTAGTCTCTTGTGACTACTTTAAAAAGTCATATGATTATTAAATATTTTTTAAAAGTACAACTAATTTTTCTAAAAGATTTTTCAAAAGAAAGCTTTTTATTCTTATTAAAAGATGGTTTAAATCCTGAAAGAGTTTCCAAAATGAGTTAAGTCATATGCTGAACATTTACAACACAATCTATAGTTAGACATACTGAGGCATGTATAGGACATTTTAAAATGAGGCATTTATTTGATTAATGAGCTGATATATTTTAGTTTATTTCATCCCAAGTATAACTTTAAAATAAAATGAAAAAGACAACAGTAAAAGAAAAATAATAAAAGCAATGCACTGTAGGATTACCCCACTCCAAAGCTAAAAACTTGAGAGCTCCGATCTCTTTTCTTCCATACTACATTTTCAAGAGGTGGGAGTTATCCCTGTTTTATGCACAAGAAAGCTGAAGGAGGGCTTGAAATAGGTAGCCAATTTCACAGCTATCATAAGTGAAGTCATTTAAATCTACATTTAATTCATTCACTCACTGACGTGTACCGGTTTAGGTATAACCACATGGTAACTTCTTCACTGTAGATGAAAACAAGATCAATCTTATCAGATTTCACAATATCACTCAAAATTCAGGAAGACCACAACTAAAGTATTTGGGTTAGTCAGTTTACCAGTTTATCATGACCTCTGAGAATGCTATTGTCATCACTGCTAACTGGACAAATGAGTTTTCCAAGCAGGACATGATGCTGTACAACAGACCTCTCACACACAAGAGCTAGGTTTCCTGAGAAGAGGATATCACAGTCGTGATTTTATATTTTCAAAGGAGAAACATAAGCAGAACATCTAAATGTAAATCAATGTATAAGGAATCGAAACAACTTTAATATCATTAGAGAAAATATTTATTTGGACACTCACTAATTTTAAAGATTGGGAACACTGTTCTTGGGAACACTTTCATTCTCACTTTTCTTGTTCTTACAGCCAGACTGTCTTGGCTTTCCTCTTATTAATACTAATAAAAGCTAATACTTATAATCCATATGAAATTTTATTCATCATATTTATTACAGTGGTATGACATTCGTTATAGCACAATTTAAGAATACTTGGAATTTTTATTGAATTGATAATTTACATTTTTCACTTAAAATAATTGGAAAAAGCAAATATTTTATACTGTACCAATATATGATAGCTTAGTAAAAATACATGCTATTAAGTAGACAATAAAATATTATTAATCCTAGTCAATGATGCATCACTTGCCTGAATTTATCTATCAAACTGTGAATGAAATCAGAGCTCAAAAGATGACAAAGAGAGGGCAGTTTGACAAGGACATGGGTAATGAGGGGCAGCTGAGCCAGGGATTAGGATGTAGAATCCTTGGTCAAATTGATATGAGAGAAGGATTAAGAATGAGGATATGAGTTACTGTACTAAACGCCACTTGAAGCAGATGAAAACTAAGAGTCAGCCATCTAGACTGTAGAGGTTATTGATGATTTTGACAAGAGATACTTATGTAGAAGTTTTGAAACAAAAGTTCTTCTAGGAATGATTCAAAGGAGAATGGAAAGAAAGGAATTCGAGGTAGGAAATTTAGAAAATACTTGAAGAAACTTGTTAAAAAAGAAAATGGGTAGAGCTGGATGACCACAAGGAATCAAGAGATTAAATATATATATATATATATATATATATATATATATATATATGATACTAGGCAAATACAGAATAGTCTTGTGCTGTTGGAAATATCTAATGTGGCAGGTATGAAGGATTTAGCAGAGAGATGGACAATTAGGGAAGCACCTTGTATTAGTTAGTAACATGGGTAGCTTTAGTACACAAATATGGATAGCCTTAGCACTCGTATCCATAGTAACTTCAGGAAAGATCAAGGACATACAAACAAGGAATGATATTGTAGATGGTCCTTAAACATATATTTTTGAAAGTGTAGTGCTATACACATAGATTACTGAAATAGTGCAGTTTGGCTTTAGAAACTAAAGGTATATAATATTTTAAAATTTTATTTCATTGACCTTATTGGTACATTTTAGGTAGAACTTATGATCACATTCATTATTGAAAATTTGTATCTGTACATAATATATCTACATTTTTATTTTTCTCATTCCTGTGCCTGCTCTTTATCTTCCCCCATATACATAAAATTTGCTTCCAATTTTTATCTTACTGTCATTTTTTTTTGTTACCTTCTTCCCTTTCCTCCTCTCCCTTTGAACACTTTCTTCCCATTTCAAAATATCCATTATACCTTTTGGAGCTCATTTACACTTTCAGTTTGTCACACCAGAGAAATGATTCAGTATTTACATATGTGCCCCATTTATTTCCCTTATACTTATGACATCATTTAGCTACAAATGTTTCAAGTTTATCTTTCTTTATTGCTGCACAGTACTCCATTTTATTTTTTTAAAAAATTTTATCTGTCCATCAGTTGATAGGATTTAGGGTTATTTCCAAGTTTTAGCTCTTCCAAACTGCTGTTATAAACATGGCGGCACCTATGTCACTGTGGTTTGATGATTTTAGTTCTTTCAAAAACATACTCAGTGGGGAAATATCAATAATCTAATATTTAATGAAGATGAATTACAATAGTGAATATTGTTTAATATATTGTGTAGTTAGTTAGCAAAATGACACTCTGAGGACCACTGTTTACTATGTTTAACAAAATAAATGTCAAGTGTATTTAAAGCTTTAAAGTCCAACAATTTATTGAAAAACTAAACTGTGATAGTTAGTTGTCTCAAGTTGAGTAAGAAATACTCAATAGCATAGCTATGAGTAAAGGATGTTCCACCCTAGAGAGGATTGTCATCAGAATGATGAAAAAAGGGTAATAAAAGGAGGATTGCTTCAGTTATTTCAGAAGAGCTCTGATCTTCACTTTTATACAAACATCGTCTCCTGACTTTCATCATAGATCCTTGAGCCCTCTAATACAGATTCACAAAAGACATTACAGTACTGCCGGACTTCAACTGCATCCTTCAGATCCCCAGGGCACTGACAGATCTTTTTTTATTCTTCCACACCCAACTCTGTGAGTGGTAAATTGTAAGCCAATCCTCTAAATTCTATATATTTGTGTGTCTTTTATTAAATATTTCTCTAGTAAGCACTGAGTGACATAGATTTTTGGAACCAGATGTACAGTCCTTGTTGTGACTACCTGACCATGTGCTTCAGGAGCCTTTAGAATTGACTTGTGGGAAGAGTTTGCAAAGTTTTGGGGATGCTAGCTAAAGAAGTCCTGGAATGCATTAGGTTGTACTTGCTGGGCGACACTTGTCAAAGTTCAGAAGATCAGAATGCTGATAGAACTGCCAGTAAAGACCATTCTCATAAGGTTTCAACCTAGAAGGAATGCATTAGCTGCTGGACTCTACATGATGTATTTTAGTCCATAAGAGAAGGTTTGAATTTTCTGTACATTCCAGAGACTTTTCCTGAGACTGAATTTAAAGGCAGTGTATAACCTGTGTCAGAAGAAATTTCAAGGCTGTTTAATGTTGAGGCAGTGGTGTGGCTACTCTTGGAAGCCTTTTGCCAAATTTATGTTGATAATCAAGATCGAAGAGCACAGCAGAATAACTTCAAATGTTATGAGTTTTGCCAGAAAGGAAGCTGCAGGAAAGTTGCAGACTGAAAAGACAGAGCAGATGAGAAACTGCTTTTGAGAAGGAATAGGAGAGTAGATCAAATGACATGATGACCTCACCAGTACTACCAGGACTCCAGCCTTTAGAACCTCAAAATTGCAAAGGTGAAAAGTTTTGGTTTGAGAAAAGACCCTGAAGCACCTTCACTGAAGCCAGCTGACTACGAGTTGAAACTTCTATAGAGTCACAATGAACATATCCTCTTACCTTTGGATGTTAAGCATTTTGTCTCAGCAATGAGAGAACTAAAACACAAAGTACTAGAAAATCAAATTTCTAACTGATCACCTAATATGGAAGACTTTCAGAAGGGACACCATGAAAGTAAAAGAGAATAACATTTTATATTTATTATAAATATTTTATTCAGTCTATAATTGCTTAAATACAAAATTTCCACAAATGGATTTCTAAGATTAAATTTTTGCCTGTACACAAATATGATGCACAGGTTTATGAAATATTTAGACTTAAGATTTCTTTTTTTCAAAGTTCTTGTCCTCCAGAAATTGCTACATTCTCTCTATTCTCTGTAGTGAAAGAAGGAAGAATTATTTGAGTTATCCTATAATTAAAGTCAGAGGAAAGTGGAGAAGTGAGGAAAGAGAACTATTCCCTGGTAATATCTTATCCACAAAACAGAAGACACCGATCCTATACATTGCAGGGTCTCGGTATCTCATTCTGTCGCCAAGCACTCCAGATGTGTGAAGTCTTAATTGATTTGGAGAGAAGCAGTTACAACTAAAGTTTGCAACTCTGTGCTCCACTATTATAACATTTTTAAAATAAATTCAAAATAGTAAGAAACATTTAATTACTGTTAGTCCCTCAAGATTAACATAAATTAATGGTTGTAGCTAGGAGTTAAATTTTATGTCCTAATGTACATAGTCCTATGCTATATTATTATCTTAGTGTGTCATTTACATTTTTATTGCCATTGGTAATGATGTACCAAGAGTATACTTCTCAGGAAAATGGAAATAATATAACATTACAAAAACTTGAGAGAATAAAATGAGATAACAAATAAAATATTTTATTTGTGAATGTAACACTATAAAATATGATTTCTTGATAATTCTTTACAATTAAATATTAACCAAGAAAAATCATATATTCCATTATAACGTAGTATTTTAACTCTTTTGTTTTTAGTGCAGGATTCAACCTGGGAGTGATATTCCAAAGAAAAATGTGTGAATAAGAAATATTTAGAGAAGAATTCAGTACATGTACTATTTTAGATCTTCAAAAGTTTTCATTAGGGAATAATTAAAATTGCTGAGAAACCTAGTCCTGGAAAAGATTAGTATCTTACTTTTATTAGAATCCTACATACCTGAAATATATATTTCAGCTAATACTGACATAATATCTAAGCACTAATCATCAATAAAACATGAACATTTTATTGGCTAAATTTAAAAAGTAATCTATTCAAAATAATCATAAATCTTTATATATTTACATTCCTATAATTTTAAGATATTGTCACCTACTACTCAATTTTATATGTTTAATGTTTAAATTATAATAACATAAGAGAAGCCTCAAAACTGTGAAAAGTAAGAAAATCACTTAATAATGTCAATATGGCATAAATATCATTTGTTATTAAGTTATTTTCTATTATGTATAGGTATGCAATCTAAAATACACAAATGCATATATTAACATTAAAGTTGCTTCAATGAACATACAATTTTGTATGCTGTACTTTTACTTATTTAAATCAAAGATTTATTTCATTTCTATGTCCATTAAATTTTTACTTTAGATACAATATGGAGGATATTTCTTTTTTGGAAATAAACAATTATTGGATAATATCTTACAGACTTTTCCCATCTAGAAGACTTGTCAAAAGGCATAAACTTTCTAAGGAAAAATGACAGAGTGAACTGCAAAATACAACACAAGTTTGCTGAGCCTCAGTCTGAGCAGACATGATTGAGAGAGTGGGAAATTGTTCAGTAGTATATTTCCAGTAGATTCCACAATGTCCACAGAGCCTAGTAAAAAGTAAAGTTTCTACCAAAGTTACTTAAGGTTTTTAAACAATTGGATCTTGATCAATTCCCATGTGAAAGGCTGGGAAGATCTTTCAATTTTTCCAAGTGTTTACAAGCAGCTAGTCCTGCCTTTTCTTGCCTGATGCTTTCTGAAGCCAAAAACTTAATGAAACCATATTTTTTTCCTTACAGCATGGTTATTATACTACCTTGCTTCCACCAGAACAAAAGAAGATTTTCTAAGGTTTATGTATTTTCTACAATCTTAAACAGTGCTCCTTGCCATTTAAAATATATTTGCTTATTCCAAAATGATGAAAGTAAAACAGTATTTCTAATTTAATTTTGACATTTAATAGATTATTGAGAAGCAGACTCCAGCCAAGGATTAGCAGACCAAGGGACTAATGAGGAGCAATGCCTACATGTTAATGCGGTGGGGAGAGAAGAGCCACTGGACCCTGGATAAAGTAAAATGGGAAGCAAAGTTGTTTAACTGGAAGCGTCTTAGAGAGTAACGCAGTTCCAGAAATCTGGCAAAATTTCTTGAGGAGTGTTTGAGCCAAAATTGCCTGGTGCTCACATCATAACTCCCAGAAACAACTTTAATATCCCTGCTACACCATGGCACTAACAAAAAAAAAAAATGGCATTTTTTCAGAGCCTGGTACAAAACCACTAGTAAAATTTACAAAATTACAAGTGTATTTATTAACTCCAAAATAAAGCTATATCAAGATTGGCATATGGCCTAGTAAAAAACAAAGTTTCTATCAAAGATATTTAAGGCTTTATACTTTATACAAACATTTAGGTGATTTATTTAGGAGTGAAATTCATCCTGATTTCAGCAATTAAAGTTTCTCATGTTAAGTAGTGATGGAGAATAGAACTAATTACAAACTTAGGAGACATGGTCTAGATCTAGGTCATAGAATGGGTGACAATGACTTAATGCTAATATGATGATTCCAAGAGGAATTCGGGACTGGAATATTGAATACTCTTCCTAGTCACAGGAACTATGCATATGGTAGGAATGGGGATGAAGGAAACAGAGACTAGAGAAAGAAGGACTAGAATTTATTGTTTGTCTGAAAAGAAAGTAGATTCAGTACTGTAATCTCAAGAGAAATTGAAGTAGGACTATAGAGAAACTTTTCTTATCATGAGAAGATTTAATTCTGAAAAGTTATTCTATTTAATAAGACCAAATTAATGCTGTAGAACTGAGTTCTACTTCTTCACACAGCTAAAAATCTTGTTAAGCACTTGAAAATTAAAACTTTTTAGACCACTGAGGAGAAACGGAACACAAACACAGAAACAGAAACTGAGTATGAGTAATTTGGAGGATAAAAGAAAACTATTTAATGACACCAAATTTTCACATAATAATCAAATTGAGTCAACAAAATATTGAGTAAGCAACATAAGCCTGTGATAGTAAAGTTCTAATGTAACAAAGACATACCAATTTGTTTAAATGCTATCTATGCTGCTGTTATTATACACTAGTAGAGCTCAGCATGTATTTCACAGTCTAAAATACTTACCAGCTGATTTCTTACAGAAAATGTTACAGTTAAGTTACAATTAAAGCACTGTGGTATACCCAGAAAGAAGAGTCTATCGCCATTATAGAATGCAAGTGTATTAAGCTTTATTCTGAGTCGTCATTACAATCTAAAAGATAAACTAAATACACTGACCCACACACATACTCTTCACTGTTTTCATATAAAGGAGTAGAAAGTTAGTCTCTAGTGTGAATTTGATTAGATTAATAAATGCTTAAGGAAGTAATTAAACTCACTTCTTGCTATGTGTTTAAGGGCGTTTCCAGAGATAATGATTGGCAGCACCATTAATAGGGTAGGATTTTAACAAAAGCCTCTCTTTTTTTCTCTTTCCTCTTCTCTCTTCCTTCTTCTTTTTTCTCATTTCTCTCTCCTCCTACCCACCTTCTTTCAATCTGACCTGGTTGGCTGTCAGGACGACAGTGTCCTCTCTGTGTGTTGTACTGCCACATCACAGACACAGAAAGAACAAAGTCAACTAAGCATGGACTAAACCCTTTCAAAGCATGAGTCAAAATAAATATTTCCTTCTTTAAGCTGTTCTCTTATATTTTGTCATGTGTCAGTAAACTAACAAGTACAGCTAGATGTGATTGTTTTCTCATTTTCCTACTGTGCAAAGGCTAAGTAATGGCTAAAGATAACTTAGTCAGTTTGGCAAGCTTCAGTCATTGTTTTAGGTCTCTACTGTATATGTATTGGTAGTTTTCTTTCACAAAGGGAAAATGAATTTCAGGGAATTTAATAACATTGCTTAGCCATACATGAATACCAAGCAGTAATTTAAGACTTCAGTAAATAAGGCCTTACACCTATCATTTTCCATATAATTATCTCATGATACTCTCCCTAAAGAGATGAGAATTGGAAAAGTTATGTGATAAAATAATAGCATTGATAGAAATATATACCTATGAGAAGAGGGGATTATTTGTTCCCAGGAAACAAATAATTTGATTTATTTAAAAATGATAAGCAAGATTAATATGACCTTGGTTGCTTATATAGAAATGTAGAAAATCAAGTAAGTTTTAAAAACATAGTATTTGACACTTTTCAGATGAAGAAATAAGAGCAACTAAGAACTATATAAAAGAGTGCTCAACATCACAGGTCTTTCAAGAGATACAGATGAAAACAACACTGAGATTTCATTTTACTTCACAAAGAATGGCTGTTATCTCAAAATTAGTGAGCAACAAATTCTGGCTATCTTGAAATTAGCCAGCAACAGATGCTGGTGAGGCTGTGGAGAAAAAAAGAAACCTTTCCAATGTTGGTGAGACTGTAGACTCGTGCAACCACCGTGGAGATCAGTGTGGAAATTCCTCAAAAAACCAGGATTAGAGAATTCACTTGACCCTGCTATTTTCCTTCTATGTATATAAATGAAAGAATAATAAAAAAAAGAATCAAAAGATTCATATCACAGCATCATATGAGCACCTATGTTTATAGCAGCTCAGTTTGGAAATCTTTAATTGGTCCAAATGCCCAGGAACTGGAGACTGGATTAAGATTTTTTTAAAAAATAAAATGGAGTATTACTCTGCCATAAAGAATGATAGTTTTGAATCATTTATTCTCAAATGGACATACTCTGTGGACATTCTCATAAATAAATAGAACACAAATGTATCTTTTCTCTAGCAAAAAACTGAAGGTATAAATGAGTTCTAAAATGTATGATAGTTGCTGTGAAATAGTAAGAAAATATTCAAGTGGAAAAGGGGAAGGGATAAGTATAGAAGAGAAACAAAAACTGTTCTGATAAAAAGGAAACAAAGATTATGTATATAGCACAGGGCATTATAGGAAGGGCAAGGGAATGGGTACAATTGAGAAGTTATGTCATGTACTAGTACAAATCCATAATGTAGATTGTGATCATAGTATGTATATAATAAAATATATCAATGAAAATCAATAAAAATATAGTTAATATCTAACAGAAGAGACATATTTCTGAAATTATAGGATTATGTGTAAAATACAATACTGTCAGAATTACACAAGTCAAGCAAAAGCTCAGTTTTATGGGAATGGAGAAAGGAGGATTAGAATTAAGACTTGCATAATTGTGGGGACAAATTGCTGGCTACACCATGAGAGGAAGAAGATACAGGATGTTTGCCAAATGCAGAAAGCAAACATCTGACCATCTATTAAAGTCCAAATTACATTAAAAAATAATTTTCACTTGCTTTTCTTTCACCATTTAAATACCTGACAAAAAACATACTACGTGATAAGCCATTAGGATACTTGTTGAGACACACATCTGAGTCACAGGGAGAAAACAGTTATATGAAATATCTATATGGCACCTTAAAATACTACTTCAGGTTATTGAATAGCTGCATAAGTAATAGCTGGGTAGATTCATTTGAATCACAAATAATAGTCAATTCATATAGGATTGCTTTAGCTCACAGCCTTGACAGAAATATTCTCTATTTTGTAATATTTCCATATTCAAATCATTTGGCATTACTGTACCTATTAATAGGGACAGTGATAATAGAATGATCTGTACTTCTTAGAATACAATGGAAGACATGTGTTGCCATGTAACCATGAATAAACTTTTTCTCCCCACTGATTTATCATTTTTAATTAGGATTATGGTGGAACCTGAGTAAAAATGTAATATCATGTAACACTGAACCATATTTCCTAGCACAAAAAATGGTCACATAGAAATTGGTTGCACATTATACAGGATTCAACAAGAATAAAATAAGAAACCAACTAGATTTGAATTCACAGATCCCTTGATCCATCATTATTATTATTATATTAATTTATTTTATTTAACAAAGAGTTCTATGTTGTTAATTCTGGAGCAAGCTCTCTCCCAAGGTCTTACCTGGTATTGTGTTATGTGAACTACATTCTACACTTTACTTGTGACAGTTGTGATTACTGTAATGTCTATCTTGGATAACAAAAATAAGAAACTACCAACTACATTGTATTTATACATTCACTTTGTGTGAAAAAGATTTAAAATATATTATAAAGTATTGATCAAAAAACTTGGTTTGTGGAGAAATATAGACAGTCAATACAAATTTGCCAGGTCTCAGAGATATTTATTATGTAACACAGCCACAAACTTAGTCTCTCCAAACACAGGAGTGCTCCACGTCTTGTAAAATAAAATCCAATTCTCTGAAGAGAATCTTAGGAATACAAAATAGGATCAAATAAGGAAGTCTCCAAAATCTTCCAATGACTCCCAGAGAGAATGGAATCACCAGACAGGCTGTGATAACTGCAACCAACCACTTGCAAATTTGAGTGGCTTGTCACAATGAAGGATCATGTCACTTCCAGCAAATCGCTCTCCTCTGCTTACAACTCAAGGATCTCTTGTGTCCACCTCGCACTGTGCTTTTATTTATTCTTTTGAATATGACAGAAAGAATTGAATACTTTTCCTAAAGTATTTAAGTTCACCCACCTTCCTCAGGCTGGGAATGACAACATCTCCTGAATAAGTATTTTGCTTTTGTCACATGATCTTAACACTAACACATGAGATACTAATGATGTTGATGAGCATGTGGGACAAAAATTTTAGTGATCTGTCCCAGACTGGAGGGATGAGTATGAATTCAGGAATTCCAGTTCCCCAGCACAATGACTCTTCCAGAAGATACAAAGGGTAAAACATTGTCTTTAAAGTCTTTGAAATGGGCAAAGGGATAATTATTTTTCATTTTAATAACCTAAATTTTATTGTTTTCTTAAAAAAAAAGAATCATTTTATACCAGCACAGAAATATGCACCCTGGAATTTCTAGAATGATTACAAAATTTATAAAATGATTACAATGATTACAAAATTTAGTATGTATATCAGTGTTTTGCATTATCCGGGAAGCTCTATGTACGATGATTTTGCACAGTGGGGCTTGTTTAGAAAGAATTTATTCACATCAAATTTAAACTATCCTGATTTGATATCCCAACCTCTTCCAGCAGTCTTTATCTTCTGTGTGAATGGGATGATCCAATAGGTTGAATTAATAATATAAAAAGATTCTTATTCTTCAGGGGTATTTAAAAAACATTTCTAGAGCTTGGTAGGTTAAGATGTTTGATATAAGACTTTTTTAAAAACCAGGAAGAATATAAAAACCACTGTTTTTCGAGGACTACCTCCTTCCGGTATAGCACTCCCAGCTCCAGGGTTTTATGGCAGAGGAGAGAGGGGCACTCTGGTCAGTCTGCTAAGTATTTTCAGTCCATGTAATTATCCAAAATCTGAGTTACAATGAAATCCTAAATTATCCCATAATTTGGTCAATCTTTTACATTTTCCATATGAGAGATTTTATATAACTATAATCAAGAATTTAAAAAGAAAAGAATGTGTAGTTTCTTTTCATTTTACCATATTGGTAAGCTGGGAGGACCTAGGCTTTTCATCCTGTCATAGATCCAGCCAGGAGAATAAGCAGTCAACATTATAGGTGGTGCATGTCATCAGCAAACCCCATTTCCTTGACATGTATGATGGCCATGTGCAGGTAGTTTATGAGTTATACCTATGTCACTCCCATGAAAATGTTAGCCACTCTCTGCCTGAGCCTTTTCTTTCAAGACCAGGATATTAAATACAAAGACAGTGAGATTTTTGTATTCAAGTGTTTCTCTATATGCAAAGAAGTAGTTCTATCAATCTATCTCTGATGCACATGATAAAATCCATAATATGTACTCATTTTATAAATAAACTACTCCCATTTATACTGCAGTGAAAGAAGTACTACAACATAATTGATAATTCTGCATCAATATAATGGGTTTTGATGATAATAAAAGTTTGAACTGATATTTTGTCACACTACTTTTTTCATTTGTTTGTTTCCTGCAAGATAAAACTGAATTTAAGGTCAAAATATTTCCTATTCTTCTATCAATTTCTAATCCCTGAGATCCTGAGGTCTGAGGAAAAGTAAAACCGAGAACATTAAAACACTTTATGGATTAATAGGCAGATCTTGGCTTACAGAGAAAATAACAGTTACTCATTTGGGCACAGCAGTGAAATATTGAAGAAAGACATATACCAACAAAACTAGTTGAAGATACTACTTTAAAATATTTAAGTAGTTTAAGATACTTTAAGATAAATTTAAAATTTACACAGTCAAAAGTAATATAAAATTTCTTATAGCATCATACTAGAAGCATCAAGTATATATAATTCTAAGCTAATAAAAATAAACTAATAGAAAGTACAACATGAGAAGAACCACTGAGAGATGCTAACTGTTTCCATTTAAAGGAAGTAAAGCCCAGAAAGGAAGTATTAGACACACTATGAATTTTTGGCAAGATCCAATACAAAATATGGGTAAGTTTAAATGCAAAAACTTATTTTTGTGTTCATTCTATTTATTTAAATATAATGAAATATATAAAATTGTGCTCGTATATATGTGCCGGATGTCATTAATTTTAATTCATGTCACCATATAAGATGTTAATAAACAGCTCTGAACAAAATATTTATAAATCTATTGATCTTATTTAAAATCGTTCCTTCTAATACTTCAAAAGTTAATGTAAATATATTTGCTGCATTACAATAAGAATTCAAAGACACTTATTGAAAAAGTGAACTGCTATTGGTTTCTGAATGATAAATATAAAATTCTCTAATAGTTTTGAGCAGATTTATTTACCAAGTTCATTTCTATAGGCATTTATTTATATATTCATTGAAACCTTTATTTGATGCTAATATATCAGCATTGTGATAACGTTCTTAATATCATATGACTTTTTTATGTTGCCTATATTTTTAGCTATAATATTTTTGGTATAATTTTAACAGATAATGAAGTTCAGTGTTGTCTTCAAAAATAATATTTAAAGTAAGATAGTATGAATTTAAATAAGAAGGTTTATATTTTGTACCTCTTTTATATTTGCCTTATTGCCCACAGTAGGTTTAATTAAAAATAAGATTCAAAGATTCTAAAGGACTGCTGAAGGACATGAAATGAATATTTGGAAAACAAAACAATTTATACTTGAAATTTTATTTTTTCTCTAGGAACTATTGACTATTTTTTTTTCTTTTTTAGTGTAAATACCATGGTACAACTTCATGCTATTTTTGAAAAACGAATGATATTCACCATTTTAAATTAGTGCCTAGTAATCTCACACTGACTGTATTTTTGTTTAGTGGTAAAAAAATTTAGAAGTTAATTATTTCCATAATCTACAATCATTAAATATGAAAAGAAAGTATATAAAAGCAAGTGATTTGAAATAGTTCCTAAATTCAACAGAATAGCTACTTTTTAAAAAATCTGCATATGGCATGTATTAAATACTTCAAAGTCTTCAATGTAACAAAATGTTTTCTGCCTAAGGAAATTCAAAACACCATTTTCAATCAACAAGAGATGGTTCACTTCATTTTTGCTTTGTACAACTTGTGTATTGTACACTAACAATGTTCCATACTATCTGATCATTCTTGTTTATTTGACATTGTTCACCGACTAGTACATAGCACAATGAGAGCTGGTAGCCACTTATGTTTAAATCAATTTTCTTTCCAAAAGTATTGCTAAATATAAACTTGTTATGTTTAAATAATTAAATATTTCTTGGGAAGCAAGTGGAGTGATTTTCATTTTGTAATCTAAGAATATAAGTAATAAATATTCAAAAGTGGGCATAAAATAGTTCAAAATGCAAGAATCTCACTCTAAATGCTCATTATAAAATCTCCTGAAATTGTCTTTGACTAGATATATATTCCAGTAGAAAAAAATTGTACTCTTCCACACACACACAAAAAAATTATACTCTCACTTGAATAACCCACATTTTTCATGAAAGTCACTGGCCTGTCTCAAGGTTTAATTGAAACCAAATGAAGTCTGGGAAAACTAATCAAAACCAAATAAGCACTTGGAACACATAAAGGACTTACAGCTAGCAGGTTTCACCTCAAGTTA
The DNA here is from genome assembly GCA_004026965.1 of Petromus typicus. Classification (NCBI taxonomy): domain Eukaryota; kingdom Metazoa; phylum Chordata; class Mammalia; order Rodentia; family Petromuridae; genus Petromus; species Petromus typicus. The sequence goes on along the minus strand of PVIR01014326.1, from coordinate 2,764 downwards.
CAAATATTTGGTTAGAGCACTTTAAAACCAAATTTAAAATGTTGCCATGCCTTGAGACCTCGACATAAAATATTCTCCCAGGAGGTCGGCAAGTAGTAAAATTACAAGTGTTTCTTCCTTAAAATTATGCAATGATAATTTAGAAAGTTAAACAATTTTGAATCAGTTCACAGTAAATGATAGTAAGGAAGTAACTTTTCCAATATTAAAACATATGCTGCATTAAAGTTATCCATTAAACATACATTTTTGGAAATTTCTCAAAAGTATCAATGTATTATTTGCAGATATCATTCCACAAAAGCTTGAATCTCAAAAATAATGAATAAGAGGGATAAAAATAGAGGGAAAAATAGAAGGAAAAGCAACCATTATCACCACCTCAAGTAACAAGGAAAAACAGAAGCTGAATCATCATGTGACTGGAAACTTCGTAGGCCTGATTTCTTACTACATAAAGAAAGTAACTATTCCAACTCCTACTACACTCTTTCCCACAGGTAATCAAGTGAAGAGTGTGGTGATGTTAGTTACTGTAAAAGGATAAAGCAGGTGCCAGCAAATATTATAGAGAAAAAGCAACAGATAAGATAATCACCTCTAAATTTTTGCTTCACTAATTGGAATTTTCCTTGTACACAAAGATATAGAGAACTGATATAATAACTTCAGCACTGATACCTAAAAATATGATGTATCTCAGTACATGTAAGTAACATGAAATTATTATTCTTTTGAGGAAGTCATGTTTTAAATGGCCTCCCATTTAATGTCCCAACAGTCAGAGTGATAAGTAATATGACTGTTTACTGACTATAATACAAATGTCACCTATAAAAGTGACTTCTAAATTTGGTGCTGCAATATTGAATAGGCCCAAGGGCCATTTTGTTATTCCATGCACTTGGGCTACTGCCAGGTCACTTTTTAAAAAAACTGATTTTATTGGTACATTTTATATAGGCATTATGACCATAATCGATATTGAGAATTTGTACCAGGCCACTTTTTAAATTAAGAGTGTTAAAAAAAACCCAAATAGACATAAAATACAGTATCATTGTTGGGGGGGGGGGAAATTCCCTCATGGGATTATATAACTGATGCTTTCAACAGAGAAGGAGCAAAGATGTGTTTTAAATTTTCTGGTTAACTCAGGATATATTGTATAATTATTTATTTATAATCAAACTGTTGACAATCTAACAATCTTTCAAATTTATTGGTAATCAAACTCAATTGTGAATAATTTCAAAATTTATGTCTTTTATAAACTCATTAAGTTTGTTAGACTGGACCCTATGTTCTAATGTATATAGGGAAAATGGTAACACTCTGCATCCTTTGTACCCTGATGATCACTTTATTTGATGAAAAATTACACTGAAAGTAAGAAGTATTAGGATGCTCCCTGTTTAGATAGAAAACTAGGAAATTCAGGCCAGTTGATAAGAACAACTCAAAATAGCGCAATAAAATATTTTCAGATCTTATTTAATTTATCATATAATTTATAAATTAAAGAAGAACAACTGAGCTGATATTTAGGAGAGGATGGGGATCCACAATGTCACATTTATTACTCCAGGCTACTTTTGCACTAGGGCTACTTGGTACATACAAAGAAAGACTTGAACAACTATCATCTTGGCAGTGTTTCAGGGATAAATGCAAAAAAAGAAGAAAAAGAGTGGTGTTTAAGGCTCAAACAGATTGGCTGTACTGAGTATAAAAGTGGTCCTTATATCAAGATTAAACCCCAAGGAGCTACCCAAGAGAACACACAACAAGAAATAAAGATTCCATTACACACACCCTTAAGGCCTGAAGTTAAACCTTGACATTTGTCTAAAAATATCCAAAAATGCCAATATCCCTGGACTAGCAGCAAAAGCAAACTTAGATTCTCTGTAGAGGATGGTAATAGGGTAATATTACACTGGGCCCCAAAATTTTTCTTAAACTTTTTTCTCCAAGATAGTATCTAGCATGTAGTCCAAGATAACCCAGTACTCAGAGAAATGTACCATTTATACAACCAAGCATGGACAGATCCTTGGAGACTTTATAAACTAGAATTATTGACAGTCAAATTTTTAGACTAAGAACCAAGCTGAAACATGTTCAGCAGAACACCATCAGGTAACACAGCATAGTGACAAAATAACCAGGCTATATCAGGGTCTGAAAAAATATAGTCTGTGAAATAAGAAATGTAGTAAATTTTAAAGAAAATTAGACACAATTGAAGAAGTTATTTGTGAATTGAAAATATTTAAAAAACTACCAAGAATAAATTAAACAGAGTTGAAAAGATGAAACTGTTGGAGAAAGAAGACAAAGTGTTAAGGGTAAATAACAAAATTTGATGCATATTTGATTGAAGTCTCTGAAAGGGAGAAAAACAATGGGCCATAACCAAAGTTTGATGTGACAGTGGCAGAGAACTTTCCAGAACAAACCTTTATGCAACTCAAGCTGGATAAAAATCAGACACATTTAGTAAAAGCTCAGAAAACTATAGGTGGGAAGGAAATTTTTTAAATATATATTTATCTAAAGTACATACTTATGTAGCAAATAGTTATACAATATGAAGATATATAAAAATAGATAAATAGAGGAGAGAGAGAATAAATTACTTTCCAAAAAGGTTAATGACTGACTTCTTAGCTGAAAGTCATAGAGGGTCAGATTTTTCAGTGTATTAAAATGAAATTTCAAATAGGATTTTATTTTTCATGAAAAAGTTTTTTTGAAGATG
>PVIR01014325.1:0-40412 GCA_004026965.1 Petromus typicus | reverse complement strand
AAAAAAAAAAAAAAAAAAAAACCTACCATTTAGCAGGAAGATGGAGGTGGGTTCCAGTTCAGGGGCAAATTAACTGTGAGACACCAGTAAATCTTATCTTTAAAATGGAAGCAGCACACTTTGTTTTCCTCCTAAATCTATTGTAGATAGAATCTGCGGTAGTTCACCGGAGAACAGTACCAGTACTGAAAATCTGCTTTAGAAACAAATGGGTCAGAACAAGAGTCATATATTTATTTCATAATGGTCTGAGGAACTACCTTAAAAAGTGAATGTTGGTTCACTGGCTTTACTGTGAGAGAAGTTAAGATCTTCCAGTAGAGAAATATCTATTATAAAAGTACATTATACTCCATGATCAACCTCTAAGAAATACTCCTTCACGAAGGAATGAGTGAGACCTTTGAGTAAATAGGACAAAGGATGTATATACAGAGAGGGTGGAGGCTGCATAGATACTTCAAAGTGAGCCTGAAAGGATCCTATTGATGATTATCAGTGAAGCAGCACTACTGCTGGTCGTATAGTGACACCATGCTTGGAAGCTGCCCTTTGTCACATGCTTGTCCTGGCAGGTACCTGACATCAGTAATCTCATTCCTCAGGAAATTACATGTCTGTTACAGACGTGTAAGTCTGGTCCTCTTTTTAAACCAGTTTAACAGCTGCCAGTGTCGCTAGCACAAGAGCTTGTTCCTGCTCAAGACCCTCAGCCACTCAATAAGCAACAAAGCCCAGATGGAGGCCTCAGCCACCTAGGACACTCTGCCTAGGCTGACAGGGTCTGCATGCAGAGCAGTGATTTTATTTAAAATGTCTTATGGAGTTGTGAGTTGGTCTGCACAAACTTAACGGCTCTTGTGTCATGTGTCTTCCCCAGGGTGGACGGTGAAGTCAAACATTGTGTCATCAACAAAACAGCAACTGGCTATGGCTTCGCGGAGCCCTATAACCTGTACAGCTCCCTGAAGGAACTGGTGCTACATTACCAACACACCTCCCTCGTGCAGCACAACGACTCCCTCAATGTCACACTAGCATACCCGGTATATGCACAGCAGAGGCGATGAGCGCTGCCCTCCGATCTGATTCCTGACCTTCAGCCACCCGAGGCCTCTGGGAAGCAAAGGGCTCCGCTCCAGCCTGACCTGTGAATTGAGCTGTGGAAATGAAGCCTTCGAATCTCTGCAGATGGGACTAGAGCTTTCTTGGACAAAAAAGAAGTAAGGAGAAGGCACACAGCCTAGGGCTGCAGGATGATCAGCTGTTTCTAACCTGGACTGCTTATCCTTTTTTTTAAAAGTTTGGTTTAATTTAAAGCCACAACACAAAGAGAAAAAGAAATGCAAAAATCTCTGCGTGCAGGGACAAAGAGGCCTTTAACCATGGTGCTTGTTAATGCTTTCTGAAGCTTTACCAGCTAAAAGTTGGGACTTTGGAAACCAGAAGGAAGATGGGGCTGAAGAGCCCGTGCCTGAGGGTGCTGGGTCCAGCCCGGTTGAGCCTGGGTGTCGCTGTGCCCGGTGCGCCAGGACATCGCACTGTGGATTATTTCATTTCTCTAACAAGTGAACGATATGTAGCAGAAAGGCACTTCCGCTCACAAGGGACATTTTGGGAGGACGTCAGTTCAAGTATGTTCGGAGGAAAATCTGTTGTAGCAGAGTGCCCAAAAGAGTTTAAACTTGTCGAAAACAAAACAAAACAAAAAACCACCAACAGAGAAATGGAGCTCGGAAAACAGGACTTAAAATGACATTCAGTATATAAAATATGTACATAATATTGGATGACTAACTATCAAATGGATGGATTTGTATCAATACCAAATAGCTTCTGTTTTGTTTTGCTGAAGGCTAAATGCACAGTGCTATGCAATTCTTAATTTTCATTAAGTTATCAGTTCAAAATGTACTTTCAGAATAAGCTTCCTCTACCCCAATTTTTGTTGCTTGAAAATATTGTTGTCCCTGATTTTGTTAATACTCATTTTGTTATTTTTTTTAAGAAATGTACAGAATGCCAGTAAAAAAGGCTTCAGAATTAAAACTATGAAATATTTTACAGTTTTTCTTGTACAGAGTACTTGGCTGTTAGCCCAAGGTTAAAAAGTTCATAACAGAATTTTTTTGGACTAAATGTTTTGTTGGGCAGTGCCTGATAAGCTTCAAAGCTGCTTTATTCAATAAAAAAAGAAAGATATATGAATATGACAAAGTATCACTGAGTCCAACAATATTGTTTTAAGACTTAAAATACGGTACCTGGCAATGTTATTTCCTAATTGTGAACTTCTTGAATCTAGGGAGGGGGGAATGTAGTCCAGGCTTGTAGCAGGTGGGTGGGGGTGGGGGCGAGGCAGTATGCACTTTCTCGTGGTTACAGAGAAGTGAGTTAACTGCAAACTGAAGTTGCTTCTATTTCAGTCTTTGTCCATTTTGACTTGCTAGTTGGCATCAGTTAGTGCCAACTACAGACCTACTGTAACTCGACTCACTGCCATTGGTCTGGTTGTTTAGCTCTGAGGAAGAGCTGAGAGACGGTCTTTGGATTCCTGGAACAGCGCTGCACTTAGTGTAGCACACTGGTTTCAAGGTATCATCTCTGCAGTTAGAACATATGCTGTTTCTCCTTCTAACACGAAACTAGTCATGACAACTAAAGTTTCATTTTAGAAAAAGCACGATCTGAAAAAAAATATTTTTAACTGGGTATTTGTTCTTTTCCGAGCTTTCCATTCAATTGAGAACCCATAGCAGGGAGATTCGGCACATGGCTACTGCAGTGGGCTCTGTGGAGCTTGTTCAAATCATTGCAGGAGTCCAAAGAAGCGACCTTCTCGTTCATCCAAATAATGGTGTGTTCCGCTTCCCTCTGGGGAAAGGGAGGGGTGGAGACGTCATCCTTCCCACTTCCGGAGGCAGTAAGACTTCTCCCTCCCAGATTGACATACGCAAAAGCTGTTGTGTTGGAGGATGTTGCAGAAATTATACTTGTGTTGGGAGCAAGAAAAGCTGATTGTGGTCATGGTCACTCCCCCTGCCCCCCGGAGATTACAGTGGAATCTCAGATGAGTTTCCGTATCCCTTTCTCCACATTAGATAGATTCATTCACAGCTTTCTCTTCCCTTCAAATACAAAGTGAAGATATCTTGTTCTTTCTTTTAAACATTCTCCCCTTTAAACATCTTGCAGAAGAATCAGTCTTAATGGCTGAGTTAATGGTCTGTAGAATGTATTACTTTCTTTACCTAAAGTCAGGCTTCAGCTAGACTGTCAGCCTTCAAACTTGACTTCTGATCTGACCATCTCCTTCTCATCACCAGACCAGTCATGTTTTCCCTGATTTTAGTCCGTGTCTGTGCTTTTAAACTGGTGGTGAGATCTTGCCACAGCACATAGAAGTCTAACAGTTAATAGTTTATGAACTAGGCTTGTGTGTTTCTTGTTTTGTTTTGGGGATTTTTTTGGTCTTTTTCCTTTTTTTTTTTTTTTTTTGGCAGGGAGCGTATCATGTATGGTATTCAGTAATTTTCATTTATTGTCTAAACTAGATCTGAGATGGACTGTCTCATTGAAAACTACAAGTTTGTTACTTTTGCTTTGACACTCTGCAAGAGGATGTGCTACGTAGGCGGTCACCTTGTCTTTGCATCTCACAAGCATAAGTGCAATAGATTTTTCACTGAGCAGGAGGAAGAATTTACTGTTCCACCCCACAGCTAGTTTCGTCATATCTATTCTGCCAAGCGCACTTTCGATGACGGTGTAGCGTGCCCGCCACCATTGCCCTTCTAGCTGTTTGGCCATCAGGGCTATGTGGGTTCAGTCAGATAGTCCCCTTCTAACGCTGTCTGAGAGGCTCGTGAGTATGAATGGATATAGCAGAGGCACTCCCGATACGCGCTCTATCCATGCATCAGTTTTTCCCACCTGGTATAGCATCCCAAAGACAAAGCCACAGGCCAGCTGTGGAGAGGCTGTGATAGGGCTCTAGAAGGGTGGCATTGGGACCGCATGTTCCGCACCAGAGTGATCTTAACCTCGAAAAAAGGCAAAAACAATGTGTTTGCAACACTTGACAATGTCACCACCCTAGATATATGTATATATGTATATGTGCATGGACTGTGTTTCCAGGACACCTTTCAGCCAAAACAGATTCGCAGTCAGTGAGTTCAAGTACATAACAAGCAAATGTCTAGTACAGTTACTGTATTTGTGTATGGGTTGTTTTTTTCTTTTGAGGTTGCTTTGTTTTGTCTTAGTAAGGTGAAAATTGCAAGTGAAGTGAGAAGTTCATAATTCTTTGACAATTTGTTTTTTAGAAATTACTCCTTTTAGGGAGCAGGTCTGGATGACTCCTTATCCTGTAAATCCTTGTTTATTAGTGTGTCAAGTCAAAATATGTTTATGTGAGCTGTCACCGTGGGAACCCAATTGCTTTGTCATATAGCAGGTTATGAACTAGTAACGTGTTGGGAAGTCCTACTGATGTTCCTTACTGGGAGAAAATTCTGCTGGTTTAACAACTGTGCTTTTGCTATGCATGGGATCCAGGTCAGTTGGAAAGCAGACCCTGCTGTCTTTGAATTCAGGGTCTATTTAAGAAAGGGGCAGTTTAAAGCACAATGCCTCACGTGGGACAAAGTTCCAAAAGGCCAAATTCTTATTTTTAAAAAGTCAAGTTATAGATAATACTAGAATGATGGGTGGGGAGGGGATGGAATTGGGTAATTGGAAAGACCGTCCAACTTAATATTAAACTCGTCTCTTAACATTAAACTTGTCTCCGTGAGAGAGCATTAGCTGCCCGGGATGCTGCTATTTAAAAAAAAAAAAAAAAAAAAAAAGGAAAAAAAAAAAAGCAGAACAAAAAGAAAAAACTCATTTATACATGTGTATTTTTTAAAGCTATGATCTGTTCAATGTTTTTACAAATCTGTTTATATGACGCTGTTAAAATAAAGTTGGTCTTTTGACGAGAGGGAGGATGTCATGGTCAGGTGTAATTTTGCCTTTACAAGGTAACTGGGGTGGGGGGAGGGGGATGTGTGCCTCCTTGATGTTTTGTTCAAGTTATAGATCGATGGAGCTATGTCTTGTTTTAAGTTGCTTCAATGCATTGTATTAGGTCTTCATACAGAATAAAGGTTGTTTTGAAACTTAAGTTTGGGTTTGAAATTTCAGTTATCGCCTAAGCACTTTTTCTAAACAGCTCACTCACTCTTGGTTTACAAATGTCTTTTGTTTCCTTGGACCCCCTTTCACTCCATTATCATATCTCATTTTTGTAACAGGACAACAGTGACCAGCGGGTCCCACGAATGTGTTCGCTGCTACTAGTATCATTTCACTATGCCCTTAAGGGTGAAAAAGAAATACCCTCTGATGGTGCCACTTCGCGCCTGTTCTTGCTGTAGGAGAGCAAGACTGCATTGCCCCTGCAGCCTTTCCTCCCCCGCATTCATCCTCAAAAGTGGAGGTGTTCGTCATCCCAAGTAGCAGCCATGGCTATGGACAGTACCTGTTTTCTCTCTCTTGTACAATCCTTATTATAAGGAATGCAAGGACAGCCAGTAATATGACACGAGGCTGTACATGAAGCTAAACCATACCGCAAATGCAATGTACCACAACTCTTACCGTGAAATAATTCTTCCCCTTGGTTTTTATGGGTGGCAAATGTATAGCACGCCAGCCTGTGTGTTTATGTCAAACCCCCCGCCCCCTTTACACTTAGCACAGGAAGGGTCCTGAATAGGTAGTAGACATGGTCTACTGATGGTCTAGAGATGGTAATTATTGCCATGGCAACATGACTAGAATTGCTTGCAACCTGCTGTGATACTGAAACCTATTTCCTGCCTTCCCCTGCTCTGTGTGGGATCCCAACAGTACTCCCTAGAACTCTGTCCTTGGGCTTCTGTGTTCCTCCATGCCTGCACCAAGTGCCAGGCAAACCCCCCTTTCAGGGGAGCACCACTGACTCTAACTCCTAGCCTAGGCACCGGCAGCACTGCTTCAGCCTGTCCTTACCGTAAAGGGTGGCTGCACTGCTGTGCTGCTGTGAGCCAGCCGCTAGTTTGCCTCTGCACCCTTTCTGGTTTCTGAACCTTGCCATCCCCTCTGTAAAAGTCACACACTCCCTTATGAAAATGACACACTCTGGAATGTATCATGAGGTGATCTTGCTGCATGAATGTGGCAGAGTGTGTCTACCCAAACTTGGACAGCACAGACTACTACACGCCCAGGCTACTTGCCGTACTTGTGTGTCACAGAGCACTGCACAAGGAAAGATGATGAAACAGAACATCATGATGGTAAACTGAGAGCAAGAGAGACCGAGTCTACACGGGGCGTGTGGAGGTGCGGCTGCTGTCACACACCATACTTTCGCAGTCAGTGCTTTTTAAAAATATATAAATGGGGGCCGGGGAGTTAGCTCAGTGGTTCCGGCGCCTGTCTTGCAAGTGCAAGGGCCTGGGTTCGATTCCCTGGTAACCACATACAATACTGGGTGTGGAGACTCACACCCAGCAACAACCAGTACCACATACCAGTGCCGGGCGTGGTGGCTCACGCCTGTAATCCCAGCACTCGGGAGGCAGAGGCAGGAGGATTGCTGTGATGTGAGTTTGAGGCTGAGCCAGGGCCAGCCTGAACCACAAAGCGAGACCCTGTCTCAAAAAACCTAAAATATATATATATATATATATATATATATATATATATATATATATATATATATGTACTCTATGAAGCTAACTAAAGTATAGTGCTGTCCAGTAACTACTTATGCCAGAAAGTCATTTATTATCAATATCAAGTGTGATCTAGTGTATACAGTGAAATGTACTTAATTTTTATACAACTTGTTGTGCAGTACGTGTTCATAACAGCATTACCAGAATCACGCAAATTACAGACAGGGCTCAGGGTCACCAGAAAGGAGCTTTTTAGCTCCATCATCACATTATGGGACCACTGTTGTCTCTGTGGCCCATAGTTAGCTGAAACATCATTATGCAGTGAGTAGTGGTCATCTCTTTCCCTCACTGGCCTCTTGACTGATACACCAAGTGACTTTACCCACTAAACTGTTCATATGCTTTATCTGCTATCATCCTTCCACAATCAGAGGAGTTGCCAAGATACAACCTGCCTGAAGGTCGTGTAATTTAGCAGAACAGAGTGCTTAGGCCACCTGACCCGAGCTGGAGCTCTGCTCTGTGCTAGCGAAGAGCTCCAGTGGGAGATGCCCAAGACAGTCCAGAGAATTCACCTGCTGGGCAATCATCACCCTGGAACTCTGGGGGCAGACACTGCACAGTCAGCCAGTATCTAAGACCGGGTGACAGCATGGGCTTGCTCAGACCAGTGCTGCCAAAGTGAGGTCTCCAAACCAACCCCTGTGCCATCTGCATCACGTGGTAGCTTGAAATACAATCTGGCAGGCTCCATCTCTGACCTGCAGAGCAAGGCCAGCGGTCTGTGGCAACAAACTGTCCAGGTGGTCTCAATGCATCCTACATTTTGATGATAAACTGCTTTGGATCACCTGAGTATTGAAATATATTCCTAGTATTTTATTCTATTTTTTCCCCCCAGGACCAGGGATCAAAAATGGGGCCTTGTGCTTGCAAGGCAGGTACAGCGTCACTGAGCTAAATCCCTGGCTATTCCTACTATTTTGATTATCACACATGAGTGATATAAATTTGACTTTATGATATATACTCATAGTACAGACTCCACAGAGGAAAGAAAAAAAAAGACTCAATTGCCATTTACAGACACAGCCTGGCCTTGTTTTTGTCCCCAACCAGCTATGGGAATGTGGTCAATTTGTATCACCTGCCCAAGTCTCCTTATCTATGATGACAACATAAGCGTCTGCACAGTCCTGAGATATTTATTAAACTCCAGGAGGTTCCAACCTACAGAGAGTGGACAAACACATTATATTATACTATATTATAATATAATACATACATATACATATATATATATATATATATATATTTTAAAGGAGTTATTATTTATATATGGTATTTGTTTTATAGGCCCAGCCAGATCAGAGCTAGCCAACCCGTGGACCACAGGCCGGACATGTCGGCATGCTGTGCTGTAGTGGGTGACACTACTCCAGTCCCTGAGACTCCATTTAGAGTTTGGGCACAGTTACAGCCTGCAACACAACTGGTGGCTGCTGACCATTTCACTGTTGACCGAGCACTGGCCCTGGGGTGGTCAGTGAGGCGGCCAAGGGAGCACATTAGCAGAATTTAGGTCTAACTGGCATCTTAGAATCTGTGCTGCAAGTGAATTAATGTTGGCAGCAGAGCACATCCCACGTGGAAGGGAGTATCTTTGGAGTCACCCTTCGCCATCCATCAATGCATGAAGCATCAGAGAATTCGACATGCCCATCCCCAGGGCATGAAAGGCAGGAGGGAAAGAGACCTATTATGCCATCAGCTCGTTTCTGACACCTTTTCTCCCCCTAAACTCATTCCCTACAAAATCTATGTAGAAATAAGAATCCTGTTGTGACACCCTACATATGAAGAGTTAGAGAGGATTGCTCACTGTCCAAACTTCAGGTTACTGTCTCAAATAGAGCACTCCATAATCTCCAGCTTAGTACTGATGTCATAGATCAGCTCAAAAGGAAAAAAAAAAACCAACTGCCGAGATGCTTTTGGAAGAAGAAAAAGAAAGATAAATGAGTAACCACTGGCACGCTTATCTGCATTTTGCTCTCCAGAAGGAAATGTAGTAATTCTCATCTTTCTGCGGCACTCAGTCCGAGTAGTCTGAAGCATGGCCTCAGGCTTAACTTACTGTTAACTAAAAACTCCCAGGCCATACCTGGCTCAGCACATGCAAAAGTTTGGCCTCTAATGGGAGAAAAGGTCTCTCAAAGTCCTGCTACCGCCACTCATCACATGAAGGAAAAAATTACAAGATAGCCCCATTTATCACTGGGACGGCTCATTCGAATCAGGGTTTTGACTGGAAAATATACCATACATTATATGACTAAGCCACTGGAACCCATTTATTTATGGAGCTTTCAACGCAGATCTCAATGATTTATAGCCTGAGCCTTCACACACCAAAGAGTATGGACAACTTTATCATGAAGGAGAACATGGGTTGGTTATTTCATATTTACAGTAAGTCCCCAACTTAGGAACATCTGAGTTGCAAACTTTCACAGATAGGAATGAACCTCACATTACGAATATTTGTAGATGCAACAAATCATGGAAGTAGCTCACACGTCTTCTTACTTCACGTAGTCACACTGTGCTGTGCTGCTGTGTGCTCCCTGTACAGAGCCATAGTGTGCAGTCACACTGCACCCACAATATGCAGAAGTAAGAGAAGCGGCGGTAGTGTGAAGGGGACTGCAAAGAAGGCAGAGCAATGTACACTGTACATGTGTGCCAAAGGTGTTTGCTTCGCTCAGACTTATGAATAAATTAACTTCCAAATGTCCTTCAAGAATGGAACTTGTTCATAAGTCGACTACTTTCTCTACTGTCATCTCAAGAGAGGACTGTGCCACATGGTTTGGAGTTTAAATAGCGCTGACAGCAGCGATCTCTTTCTTTGGACCTGTGAGGTTAAGACTGTGATGACAGCTTATGGATTCGTCCACCTGTATCCAGCATCTATGTGCTGGACACTGTACTCCCCTCCCAAGTCTCAGAGAAAAGGCAAGGAGCTGTTCTTGAAAAGGTAAGTCTGCTGGGGGAGGCGAACCTAACTCCCCGTCTGTGAGATTTACACTCGGCAGGAAGGAACAATCAGCCTCAAAGGACCAGAGGGAAAAGGAACTACGCAGAGCTTAGGAGATGACATTTGAAAGTTACTTAACCTAGAGAAATGGCCCTCGCGCGGGGGGCTGCTCCTCCTAGGCTTCGGGCGCTCGAGCTGAGGCTCCACCCCCACACCTCTTTCACACCATTGCTTTGCAGCAGAAGTGTTCGAGTTCCCTCAGCAGCCCTACCCATTTGTCAGGTGCTTCCTGCACTGCCACAGGTGGTTCAGAGACTGCAGATTGCTGTTCTCCTACCCAGGGACAGGTGCCAAGGTCTCGCTTGGCTCTTGGCCTTGGCACAGTGCAACGATCTGTACACTGTTGCCCTTGTTCCTTTTGCACCATCTGAGAAAGTCTCAACCCCTGGCTGACATCACAGGCATCTCATCTACAGAATCGGAATGTGGACCCAAAGAATTGGGGGCCGGGGGTGGGTGGGGAGAAGCACACAAGATGCCGTACTGAAGGCACCAGAACACGGCCACTAGTTAATGCATGAAAGCCAATTACTAGGGCTATCAGTGAAACTTGTGTAATAAAATTAGATTCCCAATGGATCACATCTACCATTTTTGATTTACTATAGTTCTTCACATAGGGCTGTATATATGGTAGATCAGTGAATCTATTTACTTAACTTCTAAAGTATGCATTTTTTATAAAAAGTTATGTCATCATCACTCATTCCTTTACCTACTTTTACTGGACTTATGAGCATTGTGTTACTCCTCCTAATACACTAAACTCAGTCATCTATCCATGGTTGGCAGTTCTATTAATTATTCTGAAAAATCATGATATAATTAAGAACAAATATGACCAGATTTTTTTTTTTTTTTTTAGGTTTTTTGAGACAAGATCGCGTTTTGTAGTTCAGGCTGGCCCTGAGCTCAGCCTCAAACTCATCACAGCAATCCTCCTGCCTCAGCCTCCCGAGTGCTGGGATTACAGGCATGAGCCACCACACCCGGCACTGTGGTATGTGGTACTGATTGCTGCTGGGCGTGAGTCTCCACACCCAGTATGGTATGTGGTTACCGAGGATCAAACACTGGTCCTTGCGCTTGCAAGACAGGCACCGGAACCACTGAGCTAAATCCCTGGCCCTATGACCAGATTTTTAAATGACCAACATAAAATAGACACAAAACAAGTAATGAAAGTGGAAGAAAAGGGAAAAGTTACTGAAAATAATTTACATGTAAGGAAAGTTTCAAGAATTGAAGGAAAATGAAGATTCCTATAAACCAGGCCCTCCCTACAATGTGACCACACAATGGTTTCATAGGAAGAACTCATTATTTTAAGAGAAATATTTCCTCATCCTGATACTGGAGGAATCTGTTAAAAGGGTCATTATCAAACGACAGTGACTCTTACATAATATTCTTGATTTAAATTTTTTTCAGATATATTCCCAATACAGTGCTTTTTTTTTATTGGTATGATGCCAGAAATAGAATATTGTTCCAGAAAGGAGAGCTAGAGGCTCAGCTCTGAATGCTGCATGAAGGATGGCCTGTTCGGTTCCTAGCACCTTTGGGTCTGTACCCACCTGGCCCTGCCTGAGGAAGTTTGCCCGAATTCTCCAAAAGAAATAGCTCATAGAATAAGGACCTATCTCCTACAGGCTGGACTGCTGCAGGCCAAAAGCTCAGTAGCAAATCTTATGCCACTTACTATTAACTTGTGTAATAAAAGTGAACAGAGCTATTCAAGAAGCCCTGTAGAGCCAAGTTTCAAAGACATGGAGTCCTGGACTCTACGTCGCCTCATCTAGACATCGGCTTGGCCTGGTGCCCAACTTTTATCATGTAAAAAATGTGGCATTAGATCTTGTTCACTACTCTCCAAGGAATAAACTTGATCTACTTTTTATTGCTTTCCTACGTATATGCCAGGTTTGCTGGAGACCAAACCCACAGCCTTGCATCAGCTGAGAAAATCCTCTTCCTCTGTGTCATACCCTTCCCCCTTTTTAACTTCATCTTTCACAGACAGATTTCAGTGATAAATTTTAGTATCATCTGTGAAATTCTGGAGGTCTAAGTTTCGTGCCTTTTCCTAAGGGAAGAGATACCATACATTATATGACTAAGCCACTGGAACCCATTTATTTATTTATTTACATACAACTTTTGAGAAGTTTCTACAAAAAGTTAGGATGCACAGTAGGACACAGGAGGTTCTGAGAAGCTTGCAATTAAATACAGGTGAAGGGAAAGTATTGATAGGAAGCATATATTTGTAAATCCCTACCAAAATTGCCTGGCCCATCTCTCCACTTCCTCCTGATGAAAGAAATTGAAACTTGAGAAGAGGATGGGACTGCAGGGAGTGCTGAAAAATGCCCTACCATCAGCTCTTCTCCATAGCAATCCACTCAGAGCTGGGAGGAGACCCACAGTAGCATGCAAAATAGAGAGCGGCCAGTCACACAGCTCCCTACGTGAAAAATAAACTCCAGAGTAGATATGAGAAAATGCGGCAATTAGAAACTGATACATTCTGAGTAATTACTTCAAGTTTATATGATTTAATTTTGAATAATACTTATAACCGCTTTCAAATTTATGTCAAAGCAACCAGTGGACAACTTGAAACTGTAGTAGCTGGCTCTGACTTCTCCATCAGCTTCCACTCACTACTCCTACTGACAAGAGTGCTCATATGTTACATTTCTGAAAGCTACGGGAGATGAACTGGGTGTTGGCACTCACTAACAATGTAACCTCAGTCATCTTCTCCATGGCAGGACAGTTACTGAGGAAAGCAGGACCCTGACACCAGGCCCCTAACAAAGTCTGGAAAAGCAGAGTACATACATAGGATATCATTTATGTGGGAAATAAATAGGAAAGCATGGTTGTCAGAAATGCTATATTTTTCCCTCACAGAAAAATGGCCCACTCATTGAAAAATAAATCAACTCTCAGATTTAAAGTTTTAATAATTTTTAAAACTATAAGCTTTACATCATTTAAAAACTAGTTGACTCCTTGCTCCCATCCCCCCCCATCAGTAATTAAAAGATCTAAACAGAAACTTTACACAATCTCTGGCAGAAACTATGCTCCTAGAAGCAAGTCACACAGACTTCCTGATATAGAACTTTTACAGCTAATCACTCAGCATGTGAAAAGTTTTAGTAACTGGGATGAAGGGGACTTATCTGAAGGGTCAGGGCAGAAATTTGTAAAACAAATCAACTCCAGGAAATGGGGTAAAATTCTCCTTGAGATCTGAGAGAGCCTTGTGTTTATGAAAAGGAAGTCATCTGAGCTCGGGCCTCGTTGGCATCGGATGAAATACACTATTAGCAAATTTTAAAATAGTGTCGTCAGTAAAAAGCAAAGGAGATGCTATGGTATAAACCAGTAAATTAGAAGAACAATTAGATATGGTCTCAAAATACAGAAAAAAGAGAGGAGAAATGGCTTCCCGGGTACCCAACATTCATTTCCTTCTGCAAGGGACTGAAGCAACAGCCTCATTTGAGGTGAGCCCTTCTGTGGGAAAACACAGGAACCAGCAAGAGACTCAAACCTTCTACGATTCAGAGACCTGGGACCACACCAAGAAAAAAATAAAATGCCCTGGCCCCTGCCACCGAGGCTGAGAAGTACTCTCCCCCTTCAGGGCGAAGGATAAAAGAGGAACTCCTCTAAAACTTGCACTGAGGATTCTGGCGACTGAAGAGTTTCATAACTGATAGGCTGCAGCTCACCGAGATAAGGGGACTGAAATCTGCATGGTAGCCTCGCTTTGGAAAAGGATCCCACATGACCTCCCCTGCATATTCTCACCTCTGGAAATAAGACTTTCCACTGCACTGGCTTGGGGGTTGGCGGCCTTGTGAATAAAACCTGGACCGGCACTGTGACGGATGTAGGCCGGTACGTGCTTTTCACTAAAGGGAACGGGTGCTGTGACACGGAGGGAGGGAACAGGGACTGGAGGTCCCACCCTCAAGAGCCAGGAGAGACTCAAGGAGCAGACAGGGCCAGGACTAAAGCCAGGTGCACATGGTTTCATCACTTGTCCACCTGCATCACATGCAGATAGCTGTTACAGGAATGGCAGGAAGGGTCACCTCAGTCCTGGCTGCTGCCCTGGCCCTGGGGCTTTCTGGGCAGTCCTTGAGCAACTCCACAGCTCTGGTGTCACCCCACCACCAGGCACACATGTCAGGGGGGCAGTGAGTGAAACTGTGCCTGGCTCTGATCAAGGTCTTTCTCCCGGTAGATACTATACCCGAGGCAGCAGAGAGGAGCACCATGGGTGGTGTTGCTGCCCAGCCCCCACCTCTTCTGTGAGCACACACTGCTGTCAGGACTGGGCATGGCAAGGTGCTGCAGTTCCTACCTCCACCTCAACCCGTGCACTTCCTGTGCTTGCACCTGACTAGTTTGAGTACAAGTACTTCACACCCTGCACCCCTGCAGGGACTGCTAGTACCTCCAGTATAAGCAGCCCTTGCTAGTAGTTGAACTAACATCAAAGCGCCTGAAGAAAGCCCTACTGCTTGATGGGAGCTGCCTCTCCTGTCATAGAGGTCAGCTATCTGCCTGAACCGGCAGGGACAATGGGCTCTCTGACCCACTACAGAGTACACTGTGTCCAAAGCCATCAATTATAGCCAAAGAGGAATACAGCAAGGCTATGCGTGGTGGCCATTTGAAAATTAAAAAACACATTATGTAACAGACCAAATCCCAAGACACATCTTTAGAATAAATCTTCCTACTGAGAAGACCACTGTGTAAAAGTAGTAGACATACCTGATCTCCTAGATACACAAACCTCAGTCTAGAAGCACAAGAAATATGAAAAAAAAAAATCTAAAATAACTTTTTAGCAACAATCTTCTCCAAATCCATGTAGATGAAATGGTTGACAAAGAACTTAAAAGGATTATTAAAATGTCAATGAGATGCTGGGTAACACAAACAGTATATATATATATATATATATATATATATATATATATAAAATATATATTTTATACATATATATTATATATAATATATATATGAATATGAAAAAATGACTAAGTTAAAAATGTAAGACAAGCTGGCACAACATAATGACTAAGGAATACAATAAGATATTATGGTAAATATGTATGCACTTAATTGCTGAATCATCCAATTTTATGGTACAGATGCTGTTAGACCTATAAGGGCAGGATAGGCTCCACCCAACACAATAATGATGGGGGACTCCTCTTCTCCTACTTTTCATCAATCAATAGATCATCCAGATCTCTCACCTCCAAAAATAGCAGTAAAATAGAATTAAACGACGTTATAGACCAAATGGGTTTAGACGTTTATAGAACATTTCATCCAACTAAAGAATACACATTCTTTTCATCAGCACAGACAGGCACCTTCTTTAAAATGGACCACATAGAACACAAGACACATCTTATCAAATTCAAAACAAATGTAGTCACATCCTATGTCTTTTCTTATCACAACAGAATAAAACTAGAAATAAGCAACAAAAGAAAATTTAGAAACTATACAAATACATGAAAATTAAATAGCATATTTTTGAATAGTGAGTCATAGTAATCAAAAGGAAATTTTTAAAAAAATTCTCAAAAACATGAAAATTAACATATAACCACCAAAACTTAGGCAAAAACAATACTAAAAGGTAAGTTTACAATGACAAGTGCCTATTATCTGAAAGACAAATAATATTGATACAACCTAATAATGCCTCTCAAAGATTTAGAAAAGCAATAGCAAACTAAACTCAAAATTAAAAAGAACTGACAAGAATCAGAATGGAAATAAAGGAAACAGACTAAAAAATGTAGTGAATAAAATAGTTTTGGTTTTTTTAATGAATGAAATTGATAATTCTTTACCTAGGATAGCCAACAAAAATTCACATGTCTAAATAAATAAAATCAGAGGTGGAAAAGGAGACACACAACAGAAATACAAAGGATTATTAAAGATTATTATGAAAAACTATACTAGAAAATTATAAAACCTAGAACATACCAATACATTTCAGGACACATGAAAAACTTACCAAAATTGAACCAGTATCAATAGTTTTTCTATAAACCAATAAAAAATTTACTGAGAAAGAAATTATGAAAGCAACCTTAGCAACCCTATTCAAATTGCTACAAAAAATAAAATATCTAAGAATATGTTGAGGACTAGGGTACATAACTTAGATATTACAGTCACAAGGCCTGTTATCTTGCTTCAGGAACAGGGAAGAAGGCCACGTGGCCCCTGGCTATGAGAGGAATGCCTGTTACCCAGCGCTCTCGAGGCAAGACAGCATGCTGAGGGCAGTTGTCAATATAAAGGCATTTGAGTGGAGAGAAAATTTGGTTCCTCATTAGCTTAATCCTTACCCATTCATCTCGATAGTTGTTTTTCCACAAAAATGTGCTACCCCTCCTCCAGTGCTTCTCCCTGGCTAACAAAAATGGGCCAACTGCAGACTTTTATTTGATTCTGTCTGCTAGAGGCAGGTCTCCTTCTGTCTCCCATTGACTATCTTGGAAATTGTCTCTGTCTTTCTTTTTATTCCTCATTGTCCCCCTGCAAAAGTAGCTGAGGACCTGATCAGCCCTTGTTAACTGGCTCCCCAGAACAGGAACTGAGACTCAGAGGGGAAGACCCACCAGAATGGGAAAGGAGCAGAAATGGACACCAGAGAAGCCCACAGCATGAATCCAGCAGCCAGCCATTTGAAAAGGTGAAAATCAGTCACTGTACCGTGGAACGGCTCTCCTTTATTGAGATAATAGGGTGTCAGTGGTAGAGCAGATATAGCTGTTGCATGGCTTAATAAAATAGGCCCAGGCTCAAGTTAGCACTCATTCTCTTTCAAAAATACTGCAAAGTGTTATCACATAACCCCCGGTTCCTGTGTGTGGGAACCTTCGATACAGAAAACTGGGATAGAGTGGGATAAAATGTATGGAGAGTCCACGTACAAGGTAAACAAATTGCCCCAGAAACTTTTTCAATGTAGAGTCTGATAAAATTGGTATTGGAACCTATATGTACGACTACAGCTACTACTACTGCCACTTCTCCCCTGATGAAACAAAAGGCAATGATTGTATAGAAAATAAAGAATCCCTTTCATGGTCTGGACCTCCCAAAGCTCTATAGGCTAGCAGAGACCACTCTTGTCTAAACATCAAGAACTCATTTGGTAGGCTATTATGCCAAGTCATCTGCTTTGGGCTTGTTTCCCTGTCATAGTCAGACCAGACCCTGATCATACTCAATAAAGCATACATGAATGTCAGGAAATATGGTCGTCATTGAAGGAATTAAAACAGGGCCGGGGATATAGCTCAGGGGTTCCAGCACCTGTTTTGCAAGTGCAAGGGCCTGGGTTCGATCTTGGTAACCACATAACAATACTGGGCGTGGAGACTCACCCCAGCAGCAATCAGTACCACATATCACAGTGCCGGGTGCGGTGGCTAACGCCTGTAATCCCTGCACTTGGGAGGCAGAGGCAGGAGGATTGCTGTGATATGGGTTTGAGGCTGAGCTCAGGGGCAGCCTGAACTATAAAGCAAGACCTTGTCTCAAAAAACAACAACAACAAAAAAGAATTAAAACAGAGTGTAATGAAAAACAGGCCATAAAGGCATTTTACACAAGGATTCTTGGACTCCATCCATTTGTGGGGCTCTGTGTATGGCCCCACTGGCCTGTTCCTGCTTATTGCCAAGCCACTATCATCTACATTTTAACATACAGTGACAAGAACTTGCAGCAGAATTGACAGGTCAAACTAGTGACCAGAAAGCCAGGTATCACTGACTGTGTTACTGAGATTAGAACCTTTTGTGCACTTAGTACTGTAAATGACTTAACCTAATGAGGCATGTGACCAGGTAAGTTTGCTGATGAAATGGGCATGAGACACTGACCCTAAAGAAGGGACTCCATTCAGTCCTATGTATTTTGAGGGCTCCTTAGATTCTTTCTAGACTGGAGCAGGTAATCTGCACATGAATTCCCCATTCACAGGCCACTGAAATAACAATAGAGCAATTGGCCTTTGAAAATGCAAATAAGGATTGTAAACAAGAATTTGAGGCTACTGGGCCTACAAAAAGATCTTAGAAACTATATTAGAACTTGCCAATATATAGGAACAGAATCTTATACTGGCTCAAACCATGTCCAAGTCTTACAAAGTGGACAAAACCCAATAATATCCAGTGTTTCAATTGTGCAAAAACAAGGCACATTCATAAGCAGTGTTCAGCTAAAACAGGAACCACAGTCCACCTCTTACAGAGGGAGATACTGGTCTAGTCGCTGGTCTTTGATCCCCATATGCAAAGGGCAATCATTGGAGGAAGAACACCATTCTAATCATCAAAAGAATGACAGCCCCCTTATGAATAATGGGAATCAGACTCAGCCCTGGGCCCTTCAAACAAGAGGGGCCTTTCCAGTACAGGCAACAAGCAGCAACCTGTCCCAGGTTCCCGGTGAAACACTGCTTCACTCACTCTGGGAATTCCAGGAACTGCAGGAATAGATCTCCCTGCAGCCTAGAGAGTAGCACTTATCAGGGGAGATAAATCTGTAAAGATACCCACAGGGATCTGGGAGCCACTTCCTGAAGGTACTTGTTGGATTAGTTATGGACAAAAGTAGTCTAAATTTATAAGTTATAACTGTGATACCTGGGGTAACTGGTTCTGATTATGAAAGAGAAATTGTGGCTCATTCTTTGGACATTTGGGGTTTTGAGTCAGGTGATTATGTTGCTTCCTGTAGTAGTGCTCACCTTGAAACAATATAGGAAGCAGCAAAAAGAGGAAGAAGGCTTTGGCGGTACCCCAAGTAAATGAATTTTACTCAAGAATTAGGTGGGGGAAGGTCTATGTATAGAATGAAAACAAAGGGCAAATATTTTGAAGGATTGCTAGATACACTGTTTGTTGTGACCATGGAACAATGGCCTCCCCTCTGGCCCACTACAACTGTCGCCATCTTGTTAGCGGGGCTTGGTTTGCATCAAGTATTGTAAAGTTTACTTTACCTTATTCAGGGCTGGACAATCAAGCTGAGATTTTTATGTGGCTCCCATTCTGGTAAATTTATGGAAAAGAACATCTTTTATAGGAATGGAGAACTGTGCTGACTAATGAACATATACAAATGTGGCAAAACAAATTACACATAAGATGGGATATCATTCCAATTCTGGTTTAAGAAAAAAATGTCCAAGGTAGTTCTTAGCAACTATCAGGTACTCTTAGATCAGACCATAGCACGCATAGCCACATCAATGCCTTTTTTGATAAGGTTCATTGATGATGGGGGAAGGGCAGTGTCAGCTTTACCATTTAAATGGAAAAACAGGTTTCCCAGTCTGGGTGGATCAGTGACTCCTGCAGGAAGAGAAGCTACACATTCTTCAGTGCAAGAACAAATCCAATTAGGGCACATAGAACCATCTGCCAGCTCCTAGAACATACCTGTGTTTATGATTCCAAAGAAATCTGGAAAGCAGAGATTTTTATAAGATTTAAGAACAGTAAATGCTTGTTTACAGCCAATAGGAACTTTTATGGTCTATTTTCTCATCTCCTATGGCTATTCATTCCTTGAGAGATTCCTATGATGGTTATTGATCTTAAAGATTCTTCCTTCACAATTCCCTTCCACCCCTCTGATTACCAGTATTTTGCTTTCTCTGTACCCAGGATTAACTTGAAAGAACCTATGAGCAGATATCAGTAGACAGTTTTACTTTAGAGAATGACAAACAGCCTCACGTTGTATCAGCATTCTGAAATCAAGCCTTACAATCTGGCTCAAAAGAAATATCCTCAAGCTTATTATTCATTTTGAAATGAATGAAATTTTGCTGTCCAGGGCAACAAAAGCACAGCTACAGGCTTTGTTTGCTACAGGAAAGAAGGACCTTAAAAGCCATGGCCTTTTCATAGCTCCTGACAAAGTTCAGACCTTTAGTCCTTAGTTCTACTTAGGAACTTTGTTTAAAGAATGTACACAGACCTCAGAAAATAAAAATAAGATAGGATTGTTTATTGACTAAATTATCTTCAAAAGTTATTGGGAGATATTAATTGGATTTGGCCCAAATTAGATATCACATATCAATCAAAACATCTCTGTAATACCTTACAAAGTAATCCTCAGGTTAATTTCCCTCAGCAATTTACTTCTGAAGAAGTTGGTAGAAAGAATGTAACAGAAATGACAAGTGTATTGGGCTAATGATCACCAACATCTCAATCTCTATGTTTTGAGTATTCCTTTTCCTACTGGGCTCTTAGGGCAATTTATTCCCAATTGAATGACTATACTTGCCTAATCAGATCATAAAAACTGAACAAATGGTAAGAATATCAGTAGCTGGGAGAACTCATTATAATCAATTGTTTGATAATGATCCTTCTGGGATTATAGTACCCATAGAATTATCTCTATATTAAAATTTTTTTATTGCAACAAGCTCTTTTCTGGCAGTCTGATTTTGCCAACTTTATAGGGCAAGTTTACAGTCATTTTCCTAGTCACCCTATCTTTCAAATTTTTCTAACACACTCATAATATACCTCAGATTGCATGACTTAACTCCATTTCTAAAGTAGATTTATATATGGTGCCTTAAAAGGAAAGGCAATCTGGAAGAAAGATTTCCAGTATGTTGTTCAAATCCCTGGACTCTATTATCTGCTATTGTACGTATTATACAGTTTACTAAGTCATCACTGTGAATGTCATTAGTGATTTTGCACATGCAGTATTTCTTACCCAGAAGCTAGCAAGTGTTACTTTGAAAATTACTTTCAATCCTCCCTTGTTTAGTCTGTTCCTTAGACTGAAACAGGCGATCTAAAGTCACTCTGCTCCCTTTTATACTGGACATAGTAGATCCCATTCTAACTTAACACCCTATGGTAATCAACAGGTTGCCTCTTTGGTGGGTTATGTTACTCCGTTTTATTTGGCAAGACAGGTCCACTCAGCATCAACATAGCAGAGCTAACAAAAGAATTCCAACTTGTCCCATTCACGAGCTAGAAAGATTGTCTTGTCCTGTCCAGCTTGTCATCATTTCCTCATCTCATTCCTCCTGAGGGATGTAACCCCTGAAGCCTTAAACAAAATGAAATTTGGCACGCAGAAGTTACTCATATCTGCTCATTTGGACAGTTATAATATGTATATGTACCTATAGATACTCCCATATGATCCATGCTACCTGCCCTAATGAAGAGAGATTACAGAGATTAGAACATGTTCAATTTTGTTTATCCACCCTCACTGCTGTGGAGTCCCATATACAATCAAAACAGATAATGGTCCTTCATATCATATATTAGTAAAGCATTATCTTTTTTTCATCTCTGGCATATTCAACATGTTACAGGCGTTCCCTATAATCCTCAAAGCCAAGCAATAATGCACAGCTCCCCTTAAAAATGCAATTGCAAAAATAAAAAGGAGGACTACTCCTCAACTGCAGTTAGATCTTTCCACCTTCACTTTAAATTTTTAGAATCCACTTGCAGAAAGTAAAAGTACTCTGTCAGAGCTCTATTGGAAGATAGATGACACTACAGATTATTCTAAGGCACAAATAAGTGAAAAGATATCCAAACAGGAAAGAGAGATGGCCCAGTGCAACTAAAACATGGAAATGAGGGCATACTTGTGTACTAACAGATAATAGAACACTGTTGTGAGTGCCATCCTCGAACATGTGACCATAGAAAGAAGACAACTCCAAACCTGAGGTGGAGCCTGTCACCACCATACACATTGGTGGGAGCTTTCCCTTGGGTGGCTCGGGGAGAAACATCTCAGGCACTGAGAACCACATAAGTAGCAAAATCCATGATGTGGGATCAAGTGAAGATGAGCCAGGAGGCTGAGAAATAGTGGTGTGTGGGAAATGGGGGACGGGAATGTAACTAGAACATTTGCATTAAGTTCTAGTCTCCTGTGAGTCTGACAGCACACAGCATAATAAATAGGCAGAAATGAGGCTTATAGAAGAAGCTGAGCTTGGGCCTGGCTGAGCTTGGGCCTGATCCATGCTACTCTGGGTAGTAAAACACCCCCAGAGAGCTTGCCACACCTTTTATTCCCCCAGATTCAAGTTTGCTACACTGTTCATTCGATACATTCCCAAAGACCCAGGAGGGCAGGGCAGACACCAGGCATGGTCCTTGAGAAGTTATGTAGATTCTGGTGTAGTTCTGCCCTGAAGCGTCTCAGCATGAGGGACCCCTGGAGTCTAGAGATAAAGCCAAGAGTTAAGTCGCTAAGTCCATCTGCAGGCAGAAAAGCTTGGCCATAGTCCGATTGTACAATTATTTCTCCCAAATAGGATTGTTCCCAACAGTGGTGAACCAGAACCTCCCATTTACCCTAGAAAATGTTTATTGCCATGATGGACATCATCACGTGTACTGTATGGATAAGCCCCGGGTCCAGAAAAGGTATCAGGCATATATGCCAAACTTTTCTTTATTATAATCTCTTACATGGACAGCTTTTCCTCCAGAACTTATCATGATGAGTTAATTAGATGCCAAGGGCTTTCTATGGCTTCCAAATTTATAGATACTAATATCACCTTAAGTTATACAACACACTTCTTATATCTATCTTTGTGTATCAAGCCCAAGTCCTTACCATCTAACTATCGGCTATCTGCTCCACCACAGATCTGGGTGGTTCAGCAGGAAAAACTGATGATCCCAGGATAAGGATCTATCAGTCTCTCAGGGGGATGGATTAGCACTTCTGCACCCAATGTTTCTGGGTACATAATATACATCTTGAACTTCCATAGATGAGTGATTCCTCCATACCTTGGACCTTCTATAAAGGGGACAAAGAGTGAACAAATATACCTAAATCGATTTGAGTTTATAGAATAGGCTCCTGAGTAAAATAAGTAGAGAGACAATAAATTTTCAGCTTGCCACACAGTCAAATGACATTGATATATTGACTACTGTGGAAAAATAACTTATTTTATAGTATAATGCTGAAGGACAACTTGAAGGGCATAAATCCTGTCTCAGCCCTACAGTACTGCAGACCCCTTCAGCAACATTTTGGATACTGGTCTTTCTTCCTTATCATGGTCAGCTATGGAAATAGCATATGGCTACACTAGCTACAAATATCTCAAGTATTCTAATTTGGAAAAATAAGACCGCATAGTCTTCTATATATACTTTAAAACTCTTCTGTCTTTATATGTGGGATTACTGAATGGAATCACAGCTCATCATGCACAGGGAGTATACTTTAAGTCATTGTGTATCAACTGGAGCCGTTGTTAATAAAACCCTGTTAACCTTGGGGCACATGCCAGGAATTTAGGTACCAGTACATCTCACCAAACCATGGGCAAATACTCTTGCCATTTACCTATTGCAATCATCGACTGATCAGTGCACCTGTGCATTGAACAAAAAAGGATGTTAGGATTGATTATTGCTGGAATTGTTTCTTTGGTGTTATTAATTCCTAGCATCACTGTACCTTTCTATACTGCTCACTCTAAACAGAAAGCTTACTTTGTGGATAACTGGACCAGAACTGTGGACAAGGCTTGGAATATACAACATTCTGCTGATATGAATCATAGTCACATATCAGTATTTCAGAGACCACTGCTACATGGATGGGAGATCAAATAGGAAGCCTATACTTACAATAGGGTCTTTGGTGTCATTTTAATATACTCACTAATATATAACTTTTCTTATGTATAATCAGTCTACCTGTCCTTTGGAGCATATAGAGAAGCATATACAGGTGTTATGCATAGTACTGTAACTATTTAGAGGCACTACAAAAAGGATTTTCTATGTTTCAGCAGATTCAAAATTTTGATAAGCAAATTCAACAGTGGGATAAATTTGCTGATACTCTTCATTAGCTTAATCCATAAGACTATTTTAAATCCATTTTGGATTTTATACTGGCCTGATTTATTAATATGTTTTTGTCTCATATTTTTCTTATTGTCTGCTGAAGAGAAAGCCGAATCAGACAATGCCTAGACACCATTCAAGTCATATTATTTCAACTGTTGCAATTTACAAAAGCAAAAGGAGGAACTGCTGGAGATGAGGCTAAATAACTCAGATCTCAGTCTCCAGTTCAGTGTTATCTTGCCTCAGGAACAGGGAAGTACAAAAAAGACTTCATGCTCCCGGCTATAAGCAGAATGCTGATAATCTGGCACTCCTGAGGGAAGACAGCATCTGCTGAGGACAGTTGTCAATACAAAGGCATTTGGATGTAGAGAAAATCTGGTTCCTCACTGACTTAATCTTTACTCATCTACTTTCTATAGTTGCTGTTTTATGAAAATGTGCTACCCCTCTCCCAGTGCTTCTCACCAGCTAATAAAAATGGGCCAGTGGCAGAGTTTTGAGTCTGTCTGCTACAGGCAGGTCTCCTCCTGTGCCCCCTTTATACTCTGAAAATTGTCTTTCTTTATTACTCATATTTCTGCCCAGAAAGTAGCTGTGAATCTAATTAACCCTTGGTAAGAACAGATTTAACCTAGGAAGTGAAAGAATTCTACAGTGAAAATTACAAAACACTAATGGAAGAAACTGAAGACACAAAAAGATGGAAAGGCCACCTGTGCTCATGGATTATGCTCAAGAATATCATTACGATCTTCACACTTCTTAAAGTAATCTACAAATTTACTGCAGTCTCCATCAACATTGCAATGACATTCTTCACAAAGCTGGAGCAACAATTATAAAAGTCATATTGCGGGTAAAAAAGAGCCCAAAAAAATCACCAAAAAAATTTTGCCAAAAATAGCCAAAAAAAAAAAAGAAGAAAATAAAAGCTGAGAATATCACAATACTTGTTTTCAAGTATACATAGAGCACAGTAACTGAAATAGCATGAACATGATATTGGCATAAAAACAGATCACATAGACCAGTGCAACAGAGAATTCAAAAATAAGTCCAGACATCAACAACCATTTGATTCTTGACAAATACATCAAAACCATATGTTAGGGAAAGGACAACATCTTCAATAAATGGTGCTGAGGAAAGTGGATACTGAGAAGACTAAAGCTTGATTCCTATGTTTCACCCTGTTACAAAGATCAACTAAAAAATTAAACACCTTAAAACCTGAAACTTTTAAAATACAAGAAAACATAGATGAAATGCTTTAAAACAATTGTTTGCTAGATAGAACCCTAAAATCACAGGAAATAAAAGGAAAAACTTACAAATGGGTTTATATCATCCTAAAAATCTTCTGCACAGTAAAGAAAATGGTGTGAAGCAACAACTTAAAAAGTAGGAGAAAATATTTGTTGACTATCCATCTAGTAGAGGGTTAATATCCAGCATATATATGAAACTCAAATTTAAACAAAAAAGGAATCCAATTTTAAAAGGAGCAAATGATCTAAACAGAGTTCTCAAAAGAAATAGAAATGATTCAACTAATACATATATGAAAAATACTCCACACATCTTTGTCCACCAGGGAAATACAAATCTAATCTATGAGATACCATTTCACATTAGATTTGCTACCACAAAACATAGGGGTTGAGGGGATATCTCAGAGGCTGAGTACTTGTCTATCACATGTAAGGCCCTGAGTTTGATTTCTAGCACTGCAAAACTATTGATGTGTAAGTGGAGAAGACAATTCTCATACACTGTTGGTAGGAATGCAAATTGGCATACACCAGTGATGGCGAACTCTTTAGAGCTTTTATTGACACAAACAGGCTGCTGTGGCATGTGTGCCACATATTCCCCACCACTGATATAGACATTGTGGAATACAGTATGGTGGTTCTTCACAACACTAAAAATGGAACTACCACATGATCCATCTATCCCATTTTTTAGCTATATGACCAAAAGAAATTAAATCAACATATCAAAGAGATACCTAAACACCCATACATATTGCAGCACTATTCACAACAACTAATACATGAAGTCAGCCTGGGACCCTATCACTAATGATTGGATGAAGAGAATGTGGTAAATTTACACACACAATGGGAATATTAAATGAGAATACATATATATAAATGTATTTTTTTATTTGTTTGGTATTTTTTGTTTAAGACAGTGTCTTGCTTTGTAGTTCAGGCTGGCCCTGAGCTCAGCCTCAAACTCACATCTGCAATCCTCCTGCCTCTGCCTCCCAAATGCTGGGATTACAGGCGTGAGCCACCACACCCGGCATTGTGGTATGTGGTACTGATTGCTGCTGGGCATGAGTCTCCACACCCAGTATGGTATGTGATTACCCAGGATGAACCCAGACCTTTGCGCTTGCAAGATAAGCACCAGAACCACTGAGCTACATTCCAGGTTCTATAAATGTAAAAATAAAGTTTAAAAGGTCAGATTGTTCCAGTAAACATGAGTTGGGGGAGAGAATATCCATAATTGAGCAAGTATAAATATGTATAAGCAAAGATGCCCATAGATGTATTGTCTTTATATTGTAATCTAAAAGGTTCATTGAACAATGCTATAAAGTACATTATAGAATACTATCAAAGTTACACTTCTAGATCCTATTTGTTATTGTGTAAAGACCTTCGTAATATTTATGCACTCATAAGTTTTATATACTTTTTATCAAATAAAAATGATTCTGTTCTGTTAAACACACACATACAATTATCTCTTATACAGAGATATATTTATGAAATACATTTTTCTATAATTTTAAAGTCTGATCAGGTATTCTTAGTTAATAGTTGCTTTTCCCCTGCACTGAACACGAAACAATTATAAACTTCTGAAGAATTAAAAGCAGCTGTCTAAGGAAGTACAGGAGTAATAAATTTTAAGCAGGTACATCAGAGCAGCTTTTAAAAGGTGCCATGAGGCAGGAGGGGAAGGTTTTGAAAGGCACTCAGTGCAACAGGAAGAGGGATATGTGTGCTTTTGCTCATACACCGGAGGGCGGGGTTCTCACAATAGGACCCGCTTGATAATGAGAAGGGAACTGTCACGAGGTTAGAATCACATTCAGATGGCAGTTTCCATCACATCTCTGTCCTGTCTCAACTTTCCTTCTGCCCCTTCTTAGTCTTTGTTGATGGCAAAGACTAAGAATAAGACCCTCTCATGTTCTGTCATCCCCCAAATGGCTTTCCACTGTGTCCATTTCCACCCTCACCACTGTCTCATGAAGTTCTGGGGTATGTTGCTGATACTGCATAAACATCTGTAAGACTGAAGTCATTAAGTGTAAAATCTACCGCAGAAATACAAAGCATATTCTTTTCTGATATTTTACTCGATAAAATCTTATGTAGGGCATAAACGCATGCATGCACATATCTTCGAGAAATTTCACCAAGATATGATTCTGTGTTACTACTGTGGGGGAAAAATGCAATGCACAGCACAGAAAAGAGGTTGCTGAGCCTACCACTTGCTCTCAGCCACCTTCTTCTACCCTTCTGTGACAGCTGATCCCATCTCAGAGGGCAAGCAAAAAAAAAAAAAAATGCATAGGAAGTCAAGCTTACATTTACTTTTTGTTGGCAACACTGATTAAAGTTCTGTGAAACTAAAAATGTAAAACTATTGGCTAAAGTCACCCCTGTTACTACTTCTGTCTTATCTTAGCAACAAGCGATTTAGTAGTCCTGAAACTTCTGAGCCTCTTCAGCAATCCTTACTGTCCTTGTTAAATCCATGACTCCTCTGGCCTTCTCCCTATTATCAGATTCAGTCCTTACCCATAGCTGCTTTCCCAAATGGCCTTGGGAAAAAAAAAAATTTTTTTTGGAGTCGTAAGTTCAGGGCACAGAGTTGCTGGGCTAGGAGACAACTTGAATTTTAGCCAAATTATCTCTGGAACTGGCTATAGTTCTAAATTACAGAGATGCTATCAGCTAAAACAATAAATCTGATGACACTTGCAGAAAGAGCCAAAGCATGGCCTCTCAGAAGGCCCCTGTGCTGCCTAACTCCTGGGTTTGTGTTTCTGTGTAGTTCCCTCAGTATCCAATAGGGGTAACTTACGTGACCCACGGCAGGCCTGCTGTGAGGGAAGCCTGCTCTAACTCATGAGAATACGAAAGCTGTCATAGGGACAGGGTCAATGACGAATAACCAAGGCCTCCTGCCAAAAGCCAGCACCAACTTGCTCACATGAGTGTGCCATCTTGAGGCACACTGTCTGGTATCATTTAAACCTTTAATACCCTTGAATTTGAGCTACTCAGCTAAATTGCCTTCAAATTCCTGACCTTCCCAAACTGTGACTAATACAGTGTCTACAGTTATTTTAAGCCTCTGGTATGCACATTATCTCAGTATTTGTTATCTTTGTGATCCTTATAACCACCTTATCTGAAGTAGGAAGAACAAGTATGACAATCTGTACTCCACAGATGAGAGCACAGACTCAGCGATGAAGCCGCTTGGCCAATTATATTATATTATATTGCTAATACATACTGTAACCTGACCATGGATCCCAGTCACCTGACTTCTACTCTGCGATACTTTCCACTGTGGTCCTCTGCTATGCTGGTGGTATAACGAAAGTGACCACAGAGTCTGCATGATATTCTCCACCTAGAGAAATGGACCACTGCCATAACTACTAGACTGAGCCGCACTGAAGTTGACACTGCCTTAGAACTCTAAGCCTTTCACTGGGATCAAAGAAATTCACCACGTGGCCATGGGTATCTTGTGTTGGGATTTGTGAGACTAATACACATGTGTTCTCCAAAGTAAGACTCTGTTCCTTCTTCTTTACATGTCAGGCTCCCTCCAGTCCTCTGTTTCTCTCCCCAAAGGAGAGAAACAAGAAGGGAAAGACAAGTAAGAAGGGAAAGACAGAGTCTTTAGCACTTGGTCTTAGTTTCCAGTTACACATTTTGAATGTCACTCTCAAGAGCTGCCTAACTATCTGATATACAGTTTGGAGTAGAAAATATAGTCTCCTGCTCTTCATGGCTTCTTCTTCTTCCATCATCCTCCTATCATAGCTTCTAATATGACCTCCACTTTCTGCAGATTTCTACTTTGTGAACATCTGATTTCAGGAGGTAAATATTATGAGGTCACTGGGAATCCTTGATCACAGAGCAACTCTCCAAACTTTAATGTGGGACACATTTACCCAGCACGGACCACCCCGGAGAGAAAGAGCACTGGAGACCCTTAAGCAACTCCTATCTTCAGGGAAGTAAGGCAGGAATTTAGGTGGGCATTTGGATAACAACAAAGTGACTCCAACCACCTTTCTATAGCTAAGATCTGCCATTACAGTAGGGAGCATTAGCCAAAGCCCACTGGGCTACACAAGATCTAATTTCCCATTGGTTCATTGGTCCAACAGGCAAATTTACTTCCATGTTTACAAACACAGAAGAGATTTCTAGAGTCAAAGTGGGTTTCTGCTTTTCTAAAACACCTTGCCTTTTGACAATCACCTACTTTATCACAACCTAGGATGTTCTTTAGAGTATAGCTCAACCACTGCACTGTTCAGATAGGAAACCAAAGGCTGAAGGTCGGAGAGAAGCACCCAGGTTGATGGCAGAGCAAGGGCTGTAGCTCTGTGCCGTGTGCTACTCTACTTGTCTCATGGCCTTACTTGTAACCTATCACCTTGCTACCGCCCAGGTAACTCAGAGCACTTTCTTTTCTGCCACCCTCAGACTGAGTCTCACTGTTTGGGAAGTGACTCTATCAGGGACTTGGGGTCAGCTTCCCTTGAGATCTCCATTATGGTAATCAACTAGAGCATTCTATAACATAATACATTCTACTACAAGCCTCTCTGATTTAGTTGCTTCATCTACAAAATGAGTACACCAATACTAATCTTAAAATGCATTAGGAGGATCAATGAGCAATCATATTGAGAGAACACCTCTGTAGAGCAGTGAATATTCACAACAAAGGAAGGTGACATGGGGCTCCCATCAGCAGTGCAGCCCTTTCAGAGTGCCACTGGCCCTGTCTTATTTGCACAAGGCTGGTTCCAGGGCAGGGGAGAAAAATATAGGCCATTGTTAGAGAAGGATCAGAGTAGCAAGCAGCCAGCAGGTAGGAGGGGGGTGGGCAAAATGAACCAGATGGGAGAAGGTAAAAGAAACAGGTTGAAGCATTGCATTTACCTCTCCTGGGCAGCTGAATAAATCCTTCATCCTCCTAAGTATCCCGGGAAAATGCCCCTAGGCTAGGTCTTTGAGGTACAGGGGATGAGGTCCACAAAATCTTTGGCTACTTTCTACCCTTGTATTTTCCAAACAGGAATGAGCCTGGCTCACATCCTCAGGTCCTTTACTTCCAAGCCCCAGAGAGGCAGGCAGGGTCTCATTCCTATTTACTGGATGCAAGCTTAACATACCCTTTCCCTGTGTGTTGCTGGCCACCCCTAGCTGCTGCAGACGACCAACAGAAGGCCTGTCTTCTGCTGTGAACCACACAGCAGGCTTGTGTCCAGCCTCAGTGGCCCCTCTCCCAGGACAGTTGGAACAGCCCAGCCAGAATGGATGAGTTTTTATTCAAAAGCCCCAGGGACATCATCGGATGCTACAAGGTCTCAGCACCAACCTGCTGAGTAACTTGGGACAGGAAAATTAGCTTCAGATGCTTTGTATAGAAAGTGAAGGTAATAAAACTCTCCTGCTGCTGTCCTGCAGAAGGAGCAAGGATCAGTGGATTGTTAAAAAAAAAAAAAAGCCTCAGGATAACAGGTGTGAGTTAAATGCAAGCCATGGTGATTCATCTAGGACTCTTGAAAGAAGCTAAAGGAAAAAGGAAACTCAGGACTCAGGTAATTCTGCAGTTAGGTGGACTTCATTCACACTCTCTCCTCAGCATGAGTGAGGCTTTGGTTATTTTGTTCTGAAGAAAGCCTTCCAAAGCTGGGTGCACACTTGTATCCCAGCTAGATGAGGACTGAGGGAGGAGGACTAAGTCTGAGGCCAGCCTGAGCAACTTAGAACCTGTCTCAATGTAACAAGGGTTGAGTATGTGCTCAGCACTGGAGCACTTGCCTAGCATGTGCAAGGGCCTGAGTTCAATCCTCAGTACATGGAAAAGGAAAAAAAAAAAAAAAAAAAAACCCTTCTAAACACAGAGGGATCCAGAATGGGGATGAACTGACTATACTTGCAAAATAATCCTCCTGCCTGGATGAAAACTTAGTTCCCTGTTGGGAGACCAAGCAGCCCAGTGAGATGGAGAAGCCAGTGGATGGTGTCATTGTGAAAGAATCAAAGCTTCCTTAGCATCCCCTCCTGCTACCACGTTTCTCCAAGGTGCATTGGGGAACCTTTAGAAGGTCACATTCCTGGACTCCATGGAGATCTGATAAATCAGAAGCACCAGGGTGGAGCCACACAAACGGGCACGCAGCAACCCGTCCAGGTGCTCTTCACGCAAAGACCACCAGAAAACCAAAGCTCCTCACTATGATGTGATACTCCAGGCACCTCAAATCTTGTAAATTTTGGGTTTGATTTGACTCAGAAAGACCAGGTGGGGCCGGAGACCTGGCCCACTAGTTAAGCACTCAGGTGTCGCTTTGCTCTGGAATTGAGACCACACTGAGTGGCGAGGCGCCACCTCATTAAAACTTACGGCACCTACCAGCCCACAAGGGATACAGCTGGAAAGAGCGTTCGCGTTGAGAGCGTCATCTCAGCACGAGTTTTATTTTTTTGTTATACTGGGGATGGAACCCACGACATATGTATGCTAAGCAAGCACAGCATTGATATTTGTTGGAAAGACACTCTCTGATAATACTAACTAGGGTTAAGGCTGCTATTTATACCTTAACTTTATTGAATTTCATTTACAACACTTCTATTCCCATGTCTTACATTCACCCAGGAGCTATTCCCTGATCACTGTAAATGTGCATCAGTGATATTGTTGACTTGGAGATGTAAAGGTAGAAGGGCTATGAGGCTCTGCTCTTGAGAATCAACAGGAATTTGTAAGTTGTAGAAGGCATCAGGAAACCTTATGAAAGACTGCACAAGGCTAAAAAGACTGTTGGTGGCTGGTATAACAAGCTGGATTATCTTTCAATGCAAACACAAGATGTTTTCAATTTTTGTCCTTCATGTACTCAATTAGTTGCCTATGTCTTCTATCCTTTGAAAGAGTTACTATTTTATTAGTTTCCAAACTAATGAGTTAAATCTTGGACATTCTCATGTCATTATATATTTGTGTGTGGGCCATTGCTTTACCATTAAATACAACAAAATAGCCTTTTAAAGGGGGTATAAATTGAATTAGTAAACTTCATGATAATCCTCTCCCAAAATATCCATATCCTAATTCCCAGAATCTCTGAACCTCTCTCATCTCTTGGCAAAAAATTTTTACCAAAGGCTTAACTGTTCAATTCTTAGATACTCTCTGAATGATTTACAGTCTTATCTCCCCTCTCTATAACATTATTATCCTTTTAAATGCAGAAACCAAAAGAACGGAACACAAGTGACTGGCTGGAGGTGAGGAGTGGTCTAGCTTCCCTCGTCCTTCTGAGGGGTTAGCAGCTTTGGACTCCTTATTAGTCAGGTACCTGCCATGTACTTAGCTCTGCAAAATGCTTCTTGGTTCCTGAACTTGACTTCTTTTAAGTTTACAAACATGTCCTGAACTTTAAGAAATTTTCCACTTCTTTCTCACAAAAGCAGCCACAGAAGCACTTTCTTGCTTGTTTTAGTCTATTTTGACTGTTATAACAAATTACCTTTGATGGAATAATTTGTAAACAGACTAAATTCATTACTCACAGTTTGGAACTTAGAAGGTCCAAGACCAAAGCACCAGCAGACTTCAGGCTCTGGTGAGCACCACACTGTTAGATGGTGGCTTCTAGGAGTCAGAGGAAAGAAGAGGAAGCCAGCCCCTTTCACGGAACTTCTTTTTATGGAGACTAACCCTTACCACGAGGACCATCATTATCTTTCGAGGCTCCACCTGTTACCATCATCACACCAAAGATTTGGTTTTACTGGGAATTTGATAGAGCATAGCCTTGCTATATCAATCATGCAACATGACACTGCAGAGAAATAATCATCCCTGGCCCTAGGGTGTTTACAACTTAAGACAAGTACAAGATAGGTCTCTGAGCCTGACATAAAAAATTATGAATAGCCCAGGAAGAATTTACCCACATGGGTCATGGGTGAGTGGACAGAGTGTAGGAGCCAGGCTAAGTAAATAGCAGTGGGGGAGAGAAGGGGGGGGAAGACCTACTGGTCCCAAGTGCAGGCCGTGCCAGGGCAGCTTGGAGTCGTTCAGTAACATCGGTGGACATCTTCCCAGGGGCAGTAAGAGAAGCTATCTTTCAGATACTTAAAGTTCAGGAGTCTTAGGTGGGCAGCTGCTAGTGGGGTGCTGGTCTGAGAAGCTTGAAAACAGAGTGAGTCAGCAGAAACCATTTGCTCCTAATAGGAGACAGCCCTCTGTCGAAGAAGCAAAATCAGCTTTCAGCTGCATCAGCTGTTATGGTTGATTTTCAGCCAGTTGCACCTCGAGTGAGCTGCAAAAGGCACCAATTAGCAGTTTTGATTTAGGAGCAGTCAAGAAAGTGACTTGAGGGACCGGGGATTTAGCTCAATGGTTCCAGCGCCTGTCATGCAAGCGCAAGGACCTGGGTTCGACCCCCAGTCACCACATACCTATACTAGGTGTGGAGACTCACGCCCAGCAGCAACCAGTACCACAGACCACAGTGCCGGGCATGGTGGCTCACGCCTGTAATCCCAGCACTCGGGAGGCAGAGGCAGGAGGATTGCTGATGTGATTTAAGTCTGAGCTCAGGGTCAGCCTGAACCACAACGTGAGACCCTGTCTCAAAAAACCTTAAAAAAAAATAAATAAATAAAGTGACTTGAGTGAGCCCGGCCTCTCTCCACTGTGACCTTGTCATTTTCCTCATCTAGTCCCAGGGCAGGACCTGGGTGGTGGGAAACCTCCCCACTCCAGGAGTGTAAATTCATGTATCCTGATCCCAAGAACAGAAGAGAACAATGCCAGGGCTTGACTCGCCAGGATAAATGCCCCAACTCTCTCTCTACCCTTAAAATGACAGGGCTATTTCTACATATGTAGAAACTTAGAACAGAAGCGTCAATGACAAAATACTAGCACAATAAAATTTTAAAATAATGATACTAATTAGGAAGCTTCTATCTCTATCTCTCCATCTCTTTCATACATTCACACACACACCCCATCTTTCCCTCCGCTCAGCTCACAGGACACCACATTTGGGTGTCCTTTGGCAGGCATGGTAAACTAAGATTGTAGATCAGGACTAGTGTGGGAAGAAAGCTCCTAAAATCTTCTTTGTCAGGGATCTGGTTTTATCTCCTTTCTTTTAAATTATTTCTTTCTTACCAAAGTAAATATTAACATAATTTAAAAAGTAAAATCCCCAATGAGTAAGATTTACTCAATGTTTGTGGATTGCCGGCCTGAAAATTGTTTTATGAGCACTGGAATCTTCAGCACACCCTCTGACTGTTCGTGTCATCCACGGATGTCGCACACAGCACCAGCAGCATCCTCAAGGACCCAGGGCCAGTCAGTAGTGGCACTAGAATGTGAGCTCTGATGCTTTTTCTCCAGGATCAACGCACTTCACACTATGACCTTTTACTTTACGAAAGTTTATCATAAAACTTCAGAGCTTCAAGTCTTAAAAGAATAAAAGCAGATTCCAAACACACATATATACACACCCTTCACCTACCCCCCCCAGGCCTTTACTTTCAATTCTTTGAGATGTGTCTTTCAGTGTTTACTACTATAGTTTTAAATACTATTCATATGTTAAATATCTTGGTTAATAATTTTGGCATAATTAACAATTTTTATTATAGTAAATGAGACTGTAGCTCTCATATTCCTTCTGTGCAATTATCATCATGTTTAGTGGCATCTATATTCAGTCAGTGTTTTCATTACCTTTGATGACTGTTCATCTCTAAGCCAAATGATACACACTATTTACATTTCCTATTTCATATTACATTTTATTTTCGCCTGGAGTTAAGGATTATTTAATTTTTCATTTGCTCAAGGTTTCTATGTCTTCTTCTGATTAGATACAGTGGCTTTTCATTACTTTAAACACATTAGATAAATGTAGTTTTTTAACATCCTTTCTTGAAGATATTCTTCCCAAATTCTTGTCTTCTGCTTCAGGTTTCTTGCTCTTTACTCTGGTGTTGTCTGGGGATTCCCTTCGTTATCATCCTCGGATTTGCCTTCACTTCCTTCCTGTGTGATCACCTGTTTCCTCAAATCCCATCTTTCTCTTTCTTAATATTTCCTGTTTCCATTAGCACATCCTTCAATAGTTTCCCCAAAGAAAGGAGATAGGAAGATAATTTCTTCTGAAAGTGTTCTTCTCCTGAGTGTGCAGGCGGGAGGGACAACCCAGAGCCAAAGTGAGTGTTACGTAGCTGGTGAACATCGTCTCTCTCATCTTTTCCAGTTTCCTGGAGTCTTTGTCACAATTTTCTATACTTGACATCACCAATATTCATACTTTCCTAGAATCCTGCCAGTGAACTGGCTTTGGCTCTGTCTTACTCTGCCTTCCTAAGCCACTTAGCATTCTTCTGTGTGGTTTTGTGTTCATACTTCAGGTTTCAGCCCATCACTTGGCTTCTGATGCCACTAACAACAGTGCTGACACTTTTTGTGATTCTTATTCTTATGGAAGGTCAGTTCTGAAAGGGAAGTGGGCTTGTCTGCTGTTGTGACTGCTGCGGTCAACCCCATGCTCTGTCGCTTGATGGTAAGAGGTCTTCACTCAATTTAAATTTTCTCCAAAGTAGTAGGTTAGTATTTCTCTAATCAGCTAATGTCCTGAAGGCCTAGGAGTGACATCATTGTGCACAAGCGCCATGCTCAGGTTTGCTTTTGTCTTTCTGCAAGCCCGTGGGATCCTGGTGGGATCTTCTTGGTCCTCAGATGGATGAAAACCAGACTTTCAATCAGTGTCTAACAGTCATTTTGGGTGCTTGTTAAAAGAGAGAAAAGGAAATAGATTCCCAGGGCTTCTGAATCAGTAAGATCCAATAATGAACCTTTTTAAAATAAAAATGCTCAGGTGTGTGGAACACAGATTTCACTTAGATTAGTACTTGCAGCAACTTAAAGCACAAACCGAAACGGGGACTCGCTCTCTGCAACTCTGTGGGTCTACCTTTCCCTTCCCTTCCTGATTGATAGAGAAGCCCAAGTTAGAATTTAACGCACTGCAGGACTTTACTTGTACAACAGCTACTTGTTGGTCTCGTTCTGTAACTATGTTACAACTTGCTCTTATACATAATTATTTATCATTTCTAAACTGTGGTTCAACTCCAGTCCTCCAAACACTCCAGAAGTTCTGGAAACAATAACAAACACTGGTTCAGCAATTACTATGTGCCAGCTGTTATTCTAAGAGCTTTGCAGTTACTCAATTAATTCTGTAATCCTGAGAAGTAAGAACTTTTATTGTCCTGATTATAGAGGTAAAGAAACTGATGATTAGAGTTAAACAACTTGTGTCCAGACCAGGCAGCTAGTAAACTGAAGAGCTTCCAGACCTTCTGGCAGGGACCAAGGGTCTGAGAAAGGCACAGTGCCGATCGTTCATGGACTTGCACACTGCAGCGTCCTAATACCACAGAGCTATTTCTTGGCACAGAAGTTGTTGGCACTAGCCATGCAGCCAAAGGTTGTTGGAAGTGTCCCCCAAAAGCCAGGTCCAGCCCTTTACTTCCTAGCCCTGGGTTCTTCATATCCTTGATGAAAGAATTCAGCTAAGACACATAAACTGTGTGGAAGTAGAGATAGAATTTATTGTGAAGTAGGATAGAATTATACCTTCAAGTAAGAAGGCAGACAGTGCCATGAAGACATCTGTCCTCAGTGTGAGTTTGAGCATGTTCTATACACACAAAAGTTAATCCTGCTGTTTGGGGGACTAGGGTAATTGTGATGCTTTTAACCATTTTACTTAGAAGTTACTTTGGAATTGCAAAATGTCCTCCTGTCCCTTTTTAAGTGGTCAGTATTTCCTCAGTGGCTTTAATCATGTAATAAACTTAGGAAAGATGCATTCTTAATTTTAATCAGGTGCCAGCCCAAGGCAGGATGGTCTTTAAAGGACAGTTCCTTGCCTGATATTGGATTACAGGCTGTGGCAGCCAGCAGTGCTGTCTGCATTGTTCTGTAGTTAGCCAGGAGGCTAGTCCTCAGAAGGAAGGTGTACAATGAGTGACCTTAAAATGTCATTGTGCTCTGTGGGATCACTTTGGGTCTGATACCTAAAAAGTGACTACACATGCAAAATACATTGAAGTCTTTATTTAACTGGCAATGCCTACTATTTTGGACCCTTTCTTTATACCTCCAGCCCACCAATGTCTAAGTAGCTGTGCAACACAAGTGCTTGAGCAACTCTGGTAGATTTGCACCTGTGACAGTTATAGTGCCATACCCTGAAATCCTTGTGTCTCAAATGTCCATCTCAACTGTAGCTTAAGGAGTTTGACAACTGAAGCTACTCAAATGTAGTCTCAAAGAGTAGTGAAAATGGTGACAAAAAAGAAATAACAGGTCTGAGCACAGTTAGGGAGAGTGCTTACATCGAAGCTGTTCTTCCAGTGATAGACTTTTGCTAATCGTCTCTTTTCCCATTAAAATAAAGAAAATAAAAATATCTATTTGATAGAATTTGCAACAACTAATTGCAATGGTCAAGTGAGGTGTGTCCCTGGAATCCTAGTATTCTGGAAAGATTACAGATTCAAATCCAGCTTGGGTAACTAAATGACTTACTCTGACCATGTCTCAAAACACAAAACACTGAAAGGCTGGGGATGTAGCTCAGTGCAAAGGCCCTGGGCTTAGTGCTCAGTTCTGCAAAATAAGAATTAAACGACCTACTATGATTGGTGCAGTATAGTACCTCATTCAAAGTGTAAGAGATATACAAGTAAATGTCTTTTCTTATTCACATCTATGACCCAGATGGAATTTTATACCAAATATGAATATTTTTAAATTTTATTTTTAGATTTGTTCTGTACTTTACTTACTACAGGATTATTTCTTCACCCCTCAAAGTAGAAATACCTTGAATTATAATAAAATAAGGAATTAATAGCCTTTTATAACCATGGAAGCCTATAACTCTTTCTACCATTAGTATAGCATTTCATCCATATGATCCACTGGATTCTTATAAAACAAACAGAGCCACATATCTTAACTTGTTGCCAAATAACCCCGCATCCTTCCATCACCCTTCTTCTCCTTGCTGTCCTGTATGGACCTCAGCTCCAGCCAGAAGGACTTATTCATCGATTCCCCCGACACACATCAGTGAGGTTCACTTCCTCCCAGCATGACCGAGAGATCTCTGCAACCATCTCTCCTCCCTCTGGGTCAAGGTGCAAGTCCAACCCACTTCCTCTAAGAAGAATTCACTGAGCTTACTCACTCTGTTTGCCATAGTTACCGTTTCCTCTTCATGGTCTGCTGCTCTGTTCTGGCAGTTGTGTTTTCATCTGCAGGGCAGGTAGATTGTTTCCTCGAGCTGAGCACATGCGTGCTGAAAAGGTCTGATGCTGTGGGCAGTCAGTGCTTCATATCTGTGGATTCTCTGTGGCTACAGCTACTGGTTGATCAAAACTATTTGGAAGAAAAAAGTAATGAACATGTATATACTTTTCTCTTCGCATTTCCACTTAAACAATATAGTACAACTCTTGACAAAGCATCTACACCATATTAGGGAATATAAGTAATATAGAAATGACATATAGGAGGAGATATATATATATATATATACACATACATATACATATATATACATACATACATATACATATATATATATATATACACATACATATCTATATATATATATAGTCTCACTTTGTAGTTCAGTCTGGCTCTGAGCTCACTATGTAGCCCAGGCAAGCCTTGAACTCACAGCAGTCCTCCTGCCTCTGCCTCCTGAGTGCTGGAATTACAGAATGAGCCATCACCCCCGGAACTATGGTATTTAGTACCAGGGATCAAACTCAGGATCTTGAGCTTGCCAGGTAGATGCTGGAACCACTGAGCAAATCCCTGGCCTGACTGTATGTATATTATATATAACCACTAGGTCATTTTATGTGGGGAACGTGAGTTTCCATAGACTGTGGTATCCTCAGGGGTCTTGGACCCAGATCCCAGTGGACCTTGAGGGACAACTGTACTAATAAGTGCTTCAGATAGATATGTGGTTGCCATAGTTACATCAGGGAGGGAACATAGAGTAAGGTAAATAGAAAAGTGGTGAGAGAATTGAAATGGTGGAGCTGGTAGATCTAATGTCTGTGTATTTAGCCACTGTGCTATTCCCTGACCACAAGAGTCAGACAAAAATATTTACTCATCAAGCAGCTCTTAGTCTTCTATGCTTTACTGGCCTACTCCTCTGTCCACCACCTTCTCACTGAGATACAGGCTTGGGAGAATGGTCAAGCCTCTTCATTACGTTGAGCTCCTTACGAGAAAAGAGTTCTAAAAATAGTTGAAACTGTGTTATTTTGATTCTGTATTTCATCACTATGGTTAGTGATTGCACCCTAGAGTTCTTTGTTGCTACAACTCCCACATATATGGCCTGCTGGAAAGTTATTTTTGATATCGGAAGGTTGGGGATATTTCTACTTGAAACATTGTCTATTTACATTCTTTAGCCTAAAATAGTC
Organism: Petromus typicus; assembly: GCA_004026965.1. Lineage (NCBI taxonomy): Eukaryota > Metazoa > Chordata > Mammalia > Rodentia > Petromuridae > Petromus > Petromus typicus. The sequence continues at coordinate 760 of PVIR01014325.1, read as the reverse complement.
TGAAGTATCAGTATTATGTCTTCATGTTTCTAATACAATTTTATGATGTTACATCAATAGTCACAAGTCTCCTTGAAGTATTTTTGCCTTCTCTGCCTTTCGGGAAAGTGTGTTATGAGAATGACTCAGGTCATATTTATAAAGTGATGTCATATCTTTGCTCCATAGGAGGAGGAGGACAGAGCGAGTGTGCCATTAGGTACGACACAGTGACAACACACTGGAATTACCTGCTTTCCTTAGAGCAACAGTTCTCATCCTCTCTCCTTCTAGTGCCTTCTTTAGAGTGTCATGGTGCAGTTCGCCCCTTCTGGTTTTATCCTGGACTCCTAAAAGAAAACCAGGCCTCTGGTCAAGGCCATTGCTGTGGGACTGTAGGACCTGGGACATGTTACACTACCTAAGCTGCTTTATTTTCCCTTCACAAGATAAAGTCTAGTCATAGTCAATAATATCAAGGACAATCTTCAGGAGGAAGATTCATAGGAGGAAGAGTCATAAAAAACCCATGTTGGGGGGCCGAGGAGTTAGCTCAGTGGTTCCAGCGCCTGTCTTGCAGGTGCAAGGGCCCGGGTTCGATTCCCCGGTAACCACATAACAATACTGGGTGTGGAGACCCACACCCAGCAGCAACCAGTACCACATGCCACAGTGCCGGGCGTGGTGGCTCACGCCTGTAATCCCAGCACTCGGGAGGCAGAGGCAGGAGGATTGCTGTGATGTGAGTTGGAGGCTGAGCTCAGGGCCAGCCTGAACCACA